>CAUYRH010103627.1:0-11138 GCA_963574655.1 Perodicticus potto | reverse complement strand
CAACATTTCTAATTCCAAAGTTAATCTCCTAGGCTCGATGCCTGTGGCTCAACGGGCTAAGGCGCCAGCCACGTACACCTGAGCTGGTGGGTTCGAATCCAGCCCGGACCCGCCAAACAATGACGGCTGCAACCAAAAAATGGCCGGGCGTTGTGGCGGGCACCTGTAGTCCCAGCTAGTTGGGAGGCGGAGGCAGGAGACTCGCTTGAGCCCAGGAATTGGAGGTTGCTGTGAGCTGTGATGCCACGGCACTCTACCCAGGGTGACAGCTTGAGGCTCTGTCTCAAAAAAAAAAGTTAATCTCCTAAATCGATTGCCCTAAAATATTCAAGATATACACTTTTCAGGTTAAAGCTGAGTTTACAAAACAATAAGAATGGGAGCCGTGAAGTAAAAGGTCACTTCGGACCTAAACCGACCAGCCCTGTTGCGTCACGTCACCTCCAGCCTGACCGACTCCGTCTCATCTCACTACACGTGCTCTCATTATGTCCACAAAGACCTCATTTTCAAATAAGGTCACAATCTCAGACACAGGGAGTTAGTACCTCCTGTCCTAACGTATGAAGTTCTAAGGGCCCAATTCAACCATAATGTCTGAACTGCAACCCGTAATGCTTCTCTGGACTGTTCCACCACTGGCTGTCCTCGATTGCTCTTTTACTCTGTCCCTTTCCATTTATCGGCCTTTTTCTCTGCTGTTATTTCTCCCCACAGTCCCTAAGGGGATCTCCTCTACTCTTGGCATCCACAATCCCTTATATGCTGCCTCAGTCCATTTTGCATTGCTATGGCAGAATATCACAAACTGTAATTTACAAAGGAAGAAAATTTATTTCTTACAGTTCTGGAGGGCAGGAAGTTCTAGACTGAAGGGCTGGCATCTAGTAAGAGCCTTCTTGTTGCATCATAATGTGGCGGAAGGCATCACATGGCGAGAGGGCAATACTACACCTAGCCCAGTGGCTCACACCTGTAATGCCAGCACTCTGGGAGGTCGAGGCAGATGGATTGCTTGAGCTCAGGAGTTCAAGATCAGCCTGAGCAAGAGTGAGACCCCATCTCTACTAAAAATGGAAAAACCAGCTGGGCATTGTGGCAGGTGCCTGTAGTCCCAGCTACTCAGGAGGCTGAGGCAAAGGGATTCCCTTAGCCCAAGAGTTTCAGGTTACTGTGAGCTATAACACCAAGGCACTCTGCCCAGGGTAACAGAGACTCTGTCTCAAAAAAAAAAAAAAAAAGGCCGGGCATGGTGGCTCACACTTGAAATCCTAGCACTCTGGGAGGCTGAGGGGGGTTGATTGCCTCAACTAAGGAGTTCCAGACCAGCTTGAGCAAGAGTGAAACCCTGTCTCTAAAAAATAGCCAGCATTGTGGTAGGCTACTTGGGAGGCCGAGGCAAGAGAATCACTTGAACCCAAGAGTTGAAGGTTGCTGTGAGCTGTGACACCATGGCACTCTATTGAGGGGGACAAAGTGAGACTTTGTCTCAAAAAAAAAAAAAGAGCAAGAGCAGGCACGTCCACTCAAGTCTCTTTTCTTCTCTTTGTGAACCCTCTAACTCCATCACAGGAGTCCCATCATACTGACCTTATCTAATCTTGATTAACTCCCCAAATCCCTGCCTTCCGTCAACATATAAATTTGGGGATTACGTCTTCAACACATAAAATTTGGGGGCGTATATTCAAACCGTAGCATATACTCATGACTTCCAAATCCATATTACATTTTACAATTAGTTACTTGGATATCCAGTTTAATACCCAAAAGTTGATTTTTTCAGCCTCCCCAAATGCCATTAAACCAGGCAAGTGTTTTTTCAAGTTTCCAGAACAAGAAAAGCTATAGCTCAAGACTCTTCTTACAAGATCTAGTCGAATGATGTAGCTATATCTCATCTTCTTTTTTTTTTTTTTTTTTTTTTGAGACAGAGCCTCAAGCTGTCACCCTGGATAGAGTGCCGTGGCATCACAGCTCACAGCAACCTCCAATTCCTGGGCTCAAGCGAGTCTCTTGCTTCTGCCTCCCAAGTAGCTGGGACTAAAGGCGTCTGCCACAACGCCTGGCCATTTTTTGGTTGCAGCCATCATTTTTGTTTGGCGGGCCTGGGCTGGGTTCGAACCCGCCAGCTCAGATGTATGTGGCTGGTGCCTTAGCCCGTTGAGCCACAGGCGCCGAGCCTATATCTCATCTTCTAATGTCCATTGGAGTGCAACTCTCCAAACCCCAATGGAACCATGAATGATGTTCAGGAATAATACAAGAAATAGGAAAAATCATGGCTCTCATACACATGCAAAGTAAATGTGCGTTAAAGATTTTCTCTGACTCATGAATGAGGGAGCCGAAGCTATAATAGCTCAAAGAAAAATTCAAATAACAGACACGGTTATGGATCAGGAATGCCGAAATGACTTTGCAAATTGAGTTCTTCTACAGTGGTGGAGGGAAGCTGGTTGAACTTCTGTTGGACATTACAGCTTTGGGGTTTTTGTTTTTGTGTTCAAGACAGAGTCTCATCTGTCTCTTAGGCAAGAGTGCAGTGGCATTATCAGGGCTCACTCCAGCCTCAAATTCCTGGGCTCTAGTGATCCTCCTGCCTCCGCGTCCAAGTAGCTGGGACTCCAAGTGCACCACCACACCACTCAACATATTGAGTGCCCAGCTGTGTTCAAAACCCAGCTAGTTTTTCCATTTTTTGTAGAGACAGGGTCTTACTCTTATTCAGGCTGGTCTCAAACTCTTGGCCTCGAGAGATCCTCCTCCTTCAGCCTCCCAAGCTGCTGGGATTACAAGCACGGGCAACTTAGCACATGTGGCAGACATAATCCTTTGCATGTCTATAGAAAAGAATTATTTTGCATTACTCTTAGTTATCAAGAACTTACAGAATTACAAAAATATAATAGCTCAAAGGAAAGGAAAGGCTTGAAGCTGATACACCAGAAGGGCATTCTCTAGCCTAGGGGTTGCCAGGCTTTTTCTATAAAAGGCCTGGTAGTAAATATCTTAGACTTTGCAGCCATATGTTCTCCGTAGCAACGACTCTCTGCTGTCACACCAGGAAAGCAACTGTAGACAATGTAAACACATGGAAGCGGCTGCATTTGGCCTCTGGGCTATCGTTTGCCAATCCCTGCTTAGACAGTGCACAGTTTTCTTGTGCAGCAAATTTTTTTTTCTGCAATAAGATAGTACCTAGAAGTATAAAAATATGTACAATGTATATAAATATGATTGCCATTAAAACATCATTTTGCTAATCATGAATTGTGCACCAATCAGTCTGATTCCTGGTGAATTACACCATTCTTCAAACTTCTCGTATTTGGGGCTTTGGTAGAAATCTCATGGGAAAGAAATGCTCCGGTAAGCTTTACTTTGAAAGTTCCTAGGCTATTGAATTAAGTTAGCAAACTACACTCCAAAGGCCAAATCCGTATGGCCCACAAAGCATCAATTATTTATTATCTGGTCTTTTATGGAAAAAGTTTTTTGCCTGCTGGATTTAGGGATTAGAAGCAAGGATTCTTAGATTCTAATTCTCTCTAGGTGACAAGCTTTGAGGTTACTTATTTAACAGTCTGTACCTCTGTTTTCTCATCTATAAAATGGGTGTGTTGGGCAGCACCTATGGCTCAGTGAGTAGGGCACCGGTCCCATATGCTGGAGGTGGCAGGTTCAAACCCAGCCCCGGCCAAAAACTGCAAAAAATAAAAATAAAAAATGGGTGTGTTAGTGATACTTATCTCATAAGGCATGAGGATGAACTTGCTTATTGCCTGTGAAGCTTTTGGGTTAGTGTCTAGGACATAAAGAATTGTCCCATAAATGCTAGAGTTGATGAAGGAAGAGAAAAAGGAAGAGATCTTGACTGGGGTTTTGACCACCTCCT
Organism: Perodicticus potto; assembly: GCA_963574655.1. NCBI lineage: Eukaryota > Metazoa > Chordata > Mammalia > Primates > Lorisidae > Perodicticus > Perodicticus potto. The sequence continues at coordinate 7,240 of CAUYRH010103627.1, read as the reverse complement.
CACCACTCCATTAGCGAGGGTGGCCCAGACGTATGAGCAACAAACTTGCTGTTGTATGCCACTGACCTTGTGTGCCCATTTGTGCCCTTTGTTATGCAGCAATACCATGACAATAGGTAACTGATACAAGACTACTCTGAAATTTGTGCAATTGTCCCTTGAAGTTAGAGTTAAGATTATAAATGAAGTGCTGAGATAACGGTTATTGTAGCAGACATATTTTGGAACATCTACTTGTCCAAAATCTAATGACTTCCACCTTTCTCTTTGGAAATTATTTTTTTCCATCCAAAGGAACAGGCCTAAGAACTAGCATACTACAATGTGAGTTCTCTTCCTTTCTTCCTACCCTCCTCCTAGAACAATTGACTAGGCAATTGGGAAGGGCAGTCGCGTCTCACCCAAACTGTCTATTTCATAGCCTTTGCTGTCCTTTGGAATTGCCACTAAAAGATTCTTCGTTCAACCTAGATTGGTCTCTCTATTAAAAGCACCATGGGAAGGGGATTGTTTTTATTTCATTCCCAACATATTGAGTGCCCAGCTGTGTTCAAGAAAATATGTGCAATAATAACTAACACACATTGTTTACGGTGCCAAGCACTATGCATTAATTATATTTACAAACACCAGCCCTAAAATTCAGGTTCCAGGTTTATCTTCATTTTATTTTTACTTCTTTTTTAAAAAGAGAAAAGGTCTTGCTCTGTTGCCTAGAGTGGCATGACCAGAGCTCACTGCAAACTCGAGCTACTGGGTTCGAGTGATCCTCCTGCCTCAGCCTCCCAAGTATCTGGGACTACAGGCATGTGCCACCGCACTGAACTAAGTTTTTACTTTTTCTAGAGATGAGGGTCTTGCTATGTTGCTGAAGCTGGTCTTGAACTCCTGGCCTCAGCCTCCCAAAACACAAGGATTACAGGTGTGAGCCACTATGCCCAGGCCTGGTAGCTTCTTACAGAGTCAAACGTACACTCATCTGATAATCCAGCGATTCTGCTCTTGGGTATCTGCTCAGGATAAATAAAAATATATGTCCACGCAAAGACTTATCATGGATGGTAACAGCACATTTATTCACTGGCCAAACACTAAAAACAAACCCAGTGCCCATCCACAGGTGAGCAGACAGACAAGTGGTGGCCCACTCATGCAATGGAATATGATGAAAAGAAAGATTGACAAAGATGCATTTCACAAGCGTTATGTTGAGAGAAAGAAGCCAGAGACAAGAGCACATACTGTGTGATTTTATTTCTACAAAATTATACAATAGGCAAGTTTAATCTGAAGAGACAGAAAACAGATCAGTGGTTGCCTCAAGGACAGGAATAAGATGTTGACTGCAAAGAGGCATGAGGGAACTATGGGGGTATTGGAAATGTTCGAAATCTTGATACTATCTAGTTAAAACTTGCCAAACTATACACTGAAGATGGATGCTTTTTTTTTTTAATGTTTTTTTGAGACAGTCTTACTCTTGTGCCCTGGCTACAGTGACATGGTGTCGGCCTAGCTAACAGCAACCTCAAACTCATGGGCTCAAGAAATCCTCCTGCCTCAGCCTCCCACGTAGCTGGGAATAGAGGCACCCCTCACATGCTTGGCTAATTTTTCTATTTTTAGAAGATATGGGGTCTTGCTCTTGCTCAGGCTGGTATCAAAATCTTGACCTCATGCAATCCTCCAACCTTGGCCTCCCAGATTAGGATCCAGCCAAGATGGATGCACTTAATGATAGTAATTTACACCTCAATAACCTTGATGACAACCTGTTATATGTGCTTTTTACCTAGCACCCCCACAGCAGGCTTTTCTGTGTGTTATGTCCTACCCTTGGACTCTACCTGGAAGTCGTCAGCACATCCTTTGCTAGCCCAACACTTTTTGAAGGCTCATTCTGTGCCAGACACTGTTTAAAATGCTTCCCTGTTTCATAATCATTCCATCAAAGTTATTAGTCCATTCAAGATTCTTAAGACCATTTTACAGAGAGAAAACTGAGGCTCGAGTTAAGTAATGGTGAAGGAGTTTCAGGGCAGAAGCATCAACACCACCAGGTAATTCAGGAAAATCAAGGAAGATAGGGCTGAAAAGTGGCTGTGGGCTGGAGCAAATACCAGGTTACTAGTGACCTTGGCACGAACAATTTGAGGAGAATTGTGGGTTGAAAGCAACAGTGGGCTTGGAGTGAATGTGGAAGAAGAAATGGAATCACAGTTGGCTGAATGAAGAATAATGTCTGATTGCTGCAAGGTTGTTATGACAACAAATGAGATGTTGGTGAATGCTCTTTTTTTTAAAGGAAGGTATAATTTATGTATAATAAATCTCACTCTTTACTAGTGTACAGTTCCACAGGTTTTAATAAATACACCACAAAAAATCTAAATGTAGGATAGACCCATCACCCCAAACAGATCTCTCAGAACCTTTTGGAAGGCAGCTATGCTCACTGCTATACTACCCACGCCTCCTCTCACGACCTTTTGTGATCAATCCCTTCTTGCACCCTCAACCCATAGAAATCCTTAATCTACTTTCTGTCCCTATAGTTTTGCCTTCCACAGAAGGTCACATAAATGGAAATCAAAGTATGTAGCCATTTGAGTCCGAGTTCTTTTACTCTGAATAATGCACTTCAGATTCACCCATGTTGTGTGTCTATCAGTATTTTATTCTTTGTTATTGCTGAATGACATTCAATTACATGTGAAGGTTTCTTGTAAAGTATGAAACACTGTATAAAACTGTAAGGACTTACTATTCTTGGATACACACATATGCTATAGGGGAAGTGTGTCTTAGTTTGGGCTCCCTCAGAAACAGACATGGAGACATGATTCAAGTGAAAGTTGGTTTTTTATTTTAGAATCAGTTCTAGGAGACCCTATAGGGGAATGGAAAATGAGACAGGGAAGAAAGGCAAACAAGATCAAGCAAGTTGCCACTATGGGCAACTGAATGTCCATCTGCTGGGGACCTCTGGGAAGCAGCAGATAATACAGATCTCAGAATTGTCACCCGTGAGGGGCAAGGAGCTGGGATATTTTATCCTCCACCTTCCTACAAGTCACTGGTTGATAGTTATTCAAGGAAGGCATTAACCCCCTAGCAATTCTGGCCTAATTGCTTATGTGGATAATGATTTGCACTCCAAAGGCCAAAGTCCTCAAGTGAATGAAAGCAGGTGCTGGCCACTGAAAGTTAGGCAGGGATGTGCTACCTGAGGATGAAGCTGGGACATGCAGGATTATGGATCCTACTTCAGAATGGATACATAATCAGATCACAATCTCTCTCTCTCTTGAGCTGTAGACATCAAAAATTTTCAGAGCTATTCAAGATGCAACGCATGCAGACCTTCTAAATCATCTCTAAGTCCCCTAATTGGGCTTGTCACTCACAGCTAATATTGCTATATTTATAGTTCCTCTGTCCACATACAGTCTTACCGTTTATTTTTAGATTTATGAGTCAGGCATGCATACTTCAAGTATGCATGATCGTGCTGCAATTTATCCGTATCTGTGGGAAAACAGGATGTCCTATACTCTTTTTTTTCCCCCTGCCTCACTGTACCCACCTCTGACCCTCTGACCTCTGACCCTCATCTAGCTGCCTTTTTGCTTATATTAATCTTCATGAATGTCTTTCCATTGACTTCATATTTGGCCAAATATTCAAAAATACTTTATTTTTCTTAGTCTGCATAATAACACTAGGTAACAGGCAGGGAATTCTTGACTCTAATGCATTTTTTTAACACATGAGAAAAGCAAGCCTCAGAGCTATTACAAATTATTTAAGTTTCCACTGCATCATTCAGGATACTTCCAGTTGTGAACCAGTAAAACCCCAAACCGAATTGAACATTAAAGTATTAGCACACATAATAAGCATAATAAAAAGCAGGTGTTTTTAATACATAAATTAACTAAATTAAATAATAAGTAAATAAAAAGAGAAGCTTGATGTCTTGGCTCAATAATGTCACTCAGCAAAGGCTGTCCAGCCTTGTGGCTCCTGCAGCTTCACTTCCTGTTCACCACCAGAGATGGATGTGTCTGTCCTGAGATTCACTCTGATTGGCCCAGTCTGTATCACATGATCATCTCTGAGCCAATGACTACAGCCAGGAATAATAGATTGAGCATGTGGATTGGCCTAAGCTGAGTCACACATTGGCCACAAAAGTTGAGGGGGAAGTTGGCTTCCCTAAAAGTAAAAGGAGTCTCCAGCAAAAAAAGAGTAAAAAAGGAAAGACGTTGGAAGACATGCTCAAATGGCTGCTGCACCTGCAGACATCATGCCTCCATTTAAGGTTAGGAAGCAGGAAAGAGGCTAGAACAATTTTAGAGCTTCTCTTTAGGCTGCTTTTGACTTTCAACAAAGAACGAATCTCTGTCTTATTCAGAAGCCCTCCAACAGACTTCCTTATGTTAGGCAATTTCTTCCAGTGCAGAGTCTGAAATAAGAGTTAGGGTGCAAGAAGTTTATTTAGGTGGTTGGCCCCGTGAGAAACGAGGAAGAAAAAAAAGGAAGCAGGAAAGCATTTTTCCCTGGTCCGTGGAAAAATTGTCTTCTATGAAAGCAGTACCAGGCGGCGCCTGTGGCTCAGTGAGTGGGGCACCAGCCCCATATGCCGGAGGTGGCGGGTTCAAGCCCAGCCCCGGCCAAGAACTGCAAAAAAAAAAAAAACCAGTACCTGGTGCCAAACAGATTAGAGATCAATGATCTAGAGCAGAGACATTATTATAGGGATTTGACCTCGTGCAATAGTGAGAGTTAGTAAAGCTGTCTGTGGCCCTCTGTCTGGTATTGGGTCTGCTGTCACTCCAGGTCAGCGAGCCCATCAGTCAGGAGGGAACACTGGCTGTGTGCAAAGCCTAGCAGGAGCAGGAAGTCACCAGAGACCTGTATCTGTCTGCACCGCCTGCAACCTCAAAGTCATGAGTGACCTGCAGGTGAAGCTGGCATCCTTCACCTCGAAGCTGCACATTCACTTGGCCCAGTTCTGGGAGAAGATAAAAGAGGTCTGGCAGGAGCTGGAGAAGAGCCAGCAGAACTTCAGCAACGTGTGCACCACCACTAGCCTGGCATCCTGCAGAGAGATTCAAACTGTAGTCACTCTTTTACATTTACCTTCCAAATCTTGTGCAGATTATTCTCATAGCCCACCCTATCCCAACTCTTTCCTATGTGCAGAACCACACAGGAAAGAGAATTTGGGGGAATGTACTTCTAGCTTATCTAAATTGACATTATCCAAAGCCACCAGTCCCACCTGGAGCCAAAGGTGGTTGGCTATGAGTGCCCCAGATAGGGTGTAAATGCTCAGGCTCCCCCTATTCTCTACGCAGGAAAGGAGGTCCCAGTGTCCATAGGCAAGCCTTTAATGGCCACAAGGGCTGGAAATTGTCAGGAAAACACACAAAACTGGTAAAGGGATCATAAGGTGTCTGGGCCAGGTGTGCCAATGGCCACTATCTTTACCCTACATCTCAATGGCCAGAATTAGGTCACAAACCTACCCTAACCCCATTATGGGTCAAGGTTTTAGTCTGCCCCAGGGAGTAACCACCAACACATGCTCATGACATCCACCATCAGCACAAGAGCCAAGACAGAGACAAAGTCCTGTACTCTCCATCCGGTGTTCTGGCCATTCCGTTTTCAGTCTTAACGCTTTTCAGAATCTATCTAATCAATATTAAGTATCCAGAGAACCTGGTTTGAAATGTGTGGTTTTCCTCCTCTCTTCCCAAACTAATCCTCAGAAGTATTTTTTTTTAATCTCTAAATCAACTGTTCTTCAAAATGTACTCTGTGAACTCCCAAACCCTGCAAGACCCTTTCAGGGATCCGTGATGTCCAGCTGTGTGCTGCTGCTTGCTCCAATTACTGAGAAGAAGCCAATTGTTAAAAAGTTCAGGCATTGCTGTGAGCCATTTGTGAACCTGAAATTGGCCATGGAAGAAGTATTTACACCACTGAATTGGCATGCAGGGCTCTCTCTACCTCCTTCCCTTTCTGGACAGACAGCCGTTAAACATTTACCAGCAAACTATTGTTCATAAGAATATTGAGATGTAATTTTCCTTTTTCTCTGTGTCATCGTTTGCACTATTGGTACAAAAGAAACAGTGGGCGAAACTGCTGATGCTTTAGCAGGAATCAGGGCGATATCACAGATCGTGCTAGGAGTTGGATTCTTCATCACTGTACACTTGCAGTAAGGAAAAATAAAAAGAGCAAAGAAAGGTGGGTGGGAGGGAGAAAGAAAGAAGAAAAGAGACAATCTCACTTTAAATGTCCTTGATTAAGCTGTAAAAATTATTAATTGTATTGATTCTTAACCCTGAAGTACATATCTTTTTAATATTTTATGTGAAAAATGGAACTGTGATGGATGTCTTAACCTGAAAACTGAATTAACTTTTTTCATGGAATACCAAATTTATCTGAAAGAGTAGCTGACAGACTAATCAATGTCTGATTCAGACTTGAGTGTTCAGCAGAAATTGTCTCCAAAGTGAATGAAGTGAGCCGGCCGCTTCAAGGAAAGCCACTGGCAGCTTTTTCTGCCAATGATAAAATTTGAGCTTTCAGAATAAGATTGGAATTTTGGAAAACACATATTTGTCACTGTGAGTTTGACAGTTTCCCAATGCTTAAAGATTTTTCAGATGAGATTGGTGATGTTGTTAATATGGTTTTTTAAATATGTAGTGAAATAGGTCACTTTTTAGATTTGCCTAACTTGGTGAACTAATGTTTGTCAAAAGACCAATTCATGGTGTCACAAAATCATGCAAAAAAGATAAAACTAGCCATTCAAAGTACAAGGTAGACTCATGGATTTTAACGAAATGGAATCAATTGAAATAGCTTCAGATTCCTCACTGCAACCAACCTTTAAGAAAAATTTCACTTTTTGAGTTTTGGTGTAGTATCAAAGAAGAATTTCTGAATTTTCTGAAATATTGAAATACTTTTTCCTCCCCCTTTGCAACTAATAATCCATGTATATAAATCTTTCATATGCAGCAGCTATGAGAATAACAGCTATCTACGAGGCCAGGCATTAAAGAAATTTGCAGGCTCGGCGCCTGTGGCTCAGCGGGCTAAGGCGCCAGCCACGTACACCTGAGCTGGCGGGTTCGAATCCAGCCCGGGCCCGCCAAACAACAATGACGACTGCAACCAAAAAATGGCCGGGCGTTGTGGCGGGCGCCTG
>CAUYRH010103622.1:0-10877 GCA_963574655.1 Perodicticus potto | reverse complement strand
AACGGGCTAAGGCGCCAGCCACGTACAACCTGAGCTGGCAGGTTCAAATCCAGCCCGGGCCCGCCAAACAACAATGACAGCTGCAACCAAAAAATGGCCGGGCGTTGTGGCGGGCGCCTGTAGTCCCAGCTACTTGGGAGGCGGAGGCAGGAGACTCGCTTGAGCCGAGGAATTGGAGGTTGCTGTGAGCTGTGATGCCACAGCACTCTATCCAGGGTGACAGCCTGAGGCTCTGTCTCAAAAAAAAAAAAAAAAAAATGAATACACAAATAGGGAATTTTAGGAAAGACAGAAAACACAACAAACAACCTAAAACTAACTAAAAGGAATAATTACCTGGATAGGCTTAACATGAGAGTAGACATAATACACTAAGAGTCAATCATATGAAATTAGATCAATAACAATTATCTAATGAAAAGAGGAGACAGAAGAAAGACCGAGGTGAGGGGAACAGTCTCAGAAAAATGTAAGATAGTATATTAAACACTTCAATATGTGTAATTAGAATCCCAAAAAAGAGAAGAATGAATAAGGGCTGAAAACTATGCTAGCCAAAAACTTCCTGTATTTGATGAAAATCACCAATTTATAGACCCAAAAACTCAGCAAACTCTAAGCAGTTTAAATAAAAAAAAATGAAGCCTAAGAGGACTAATGAACAGGCATATAAACTAAAGGTATTTCGTGTATGTTTGGTACGTAAATCAATATTTGACATTTCCACCTTATATATGTAGTAAAAATTTACTCTCATAATTAACACTCCCATATATATCATGCTTTAAAGAAAAACTAAGACTTATTTTTCCTTTCACAATTTCAACAACAAAAAAACACATTCTCCTAACTATTAAAACAAAGATTATGTTATAGCTTTAATTATAAAAAAAAAAAACTGGCTATGGCTTGGCGCCAGTAGCTCAGTGACTAGGGCACCGGCCACATATACCAAAGCTGGCAGGTTTGAGCCCGGCCAGGGCCTGCTAAACAACAATGACAACTGCAACCAAAAAAATAGCCAGGTGTTGTGGCAGGTGCCTGTAGTCCCAACTACTTGGGAGGCTATAAGGCAAGAGAATCTCTTAAGCCCAAGAGTTGGAGGTTGCTATGCGCTATGACGTCACAGCACTCTACCAAGGGCGATAAAGTGAGACTCTGTCAAATAAATAAGTAAATAAATAAATAATAAATAACTGGCTAGTTACCTTCAGGATTTAGAATTTAAAACATCAACTAAAGGTTAAAAGTATCACAGCCAGGTAGCATTTGATATTTTTAAGTTTTGCCGGGCAAAGTCAGATTTCAGAAATGTTTTGTATAAAACCAGTATCACTCACAATACCAAATTTCATTAATTCAACATTTTCAACAACATAATTATCTTACAAACCTGGTTTAAACAATAGATATGTAACCATAAAGAAATTTTAAGGTAAAATAAAAAATGTATGTTCCAGACAAGGGACCACATGTTCTCCACTCTATTTTCTTTTCATGACAAATTAAGCACCTTTCTTTATAATTTTAAGATAAAAAAGCAAGCATAGGTTGAGCATCCCAAATCCAAAAATCTTAAAATTGGGGCAGTGCTCATGGCTCAGTGGGCAGGGTGCTGGCCCCACATACCAAGGGTGGCGGGTTCAAACCCGGCCCCAGCCTAACTGCAACAACAACAACAACAAAAAAATAGCCAGGGCATTGTGGTGGGCACCTATAGACCCAGCTACTTGGGAGGCTGAGGCAAGAGAATCACCTAAGCCCAGGAGTTTGAGGTTGCTGTGAACTGTGACACCATGGTATGCTACTGAGGGTGATAAAGTGAGACAGAACTCTGTCTCTTAAAAAAAAAAAAAAAAAATCTTGGCTCGGTGCCTGTAGTCTCAGCTACTTGGGAGGCGGAGGCAAGAGACTCGCTTGAGCCCAGGAATTGGAGGTTGCTGTGAGCTGTGATGCCACGGCACTCTATCCAGGGTGACAGCTTGAGGCTCTGTCTCAAAAAAAAAAATCTTAAAATCCAAAATGTTCCAAAATCTACAACTTTTTAAGCGCCAACAAAACACTCAACTCAGATTTAAGAATTTGAGAAGCTCAACCAGTAAGTATAATGCAAACATTCAAAAAAAGAAAATTCCAAAATCTAAAACACTTCTGGTCCCAAGCATTTCAGATAAGGGATACTCAACCTGTATTACTAAGATTAAAAGCTGAACTTTTTAAAAAATATAAAATCAATTTTTAAAACTATAATAGGTAAAATATTTTATTTTAACATTTTTTACCATAACAGATTAAAATGAAGTTTTAACATTAGGTCCCCATGGAAATGTGGTGTTTTTTGGTTCTCTGGAGTCATTGTTTTTCTCTCTGATGCTTGGACTAGAGTACAGTGGCATCATTATAATTCAATGCAACCACAAACTTCTGGGCTCAAGCAATCCTCCTGCCTCAGCCTCCCAAGCAGCTGGGACTATAGGCATGCACCACCATGCCAGGCTAGTTTTTCTGGGTTTTGTAGAGATGGGGTCTTTCTATGGTGCTCAAGTTAGCCTCAACCTCCGAGCCTAAAGAGATTCTTAGCCTCCCCAAAGTGTTAGTATTACAGACACAAGCCCAGTTCACGGAGATGTTTGTAGAAGACTTATTTCTTAACTGTGAAAGGTAGTAGTACTTTAAAACACCTCAACCACCGCTTGAGCTCAGGCGTTCAAGACCTGCTTGAACTAGAACGAGACCTGGGTATTGTGGCGGGCACCTGTAGTCCCAGATACTCAGAAGCTGAGGAAGACAACTGCTTAAGCCCAAGAGTTTGAGGTTGCTGTGAGCCAGGAGGCCACAGCCCTCTACCGAGGGTGATAAAGTGAGACTCTGTCTCAAAAAAAAAAAAAAAAAAAACCCAGAAAAAAGATGTAGAAGAGATAGGCCCACTTAAGTAATTCTCTCCTCCCCATTCCTTCTGCTTGGAACAAACTCCAGCATGCTATGTTTACTAGATTTTTTTTTTTTTTTTTGTGGCGTCACACATCTCACAGCAACCTTCAACTCCTGGGCTTAGGCGATTCTCTTGCCTCAGCCTCCCGAGTAGCTGGGACTACAGGCACCTGCCACAACACCCGGCTCTTTTTCTGTTTTGCAGTTCGGCCAAGGCCGGGTTTGAACCCGCCACCTTTGGTATATGGGGCCAGCGCCCTACTCGATGAGCCACAGGCGCAGCCCTGTATTTACTAGATTTTTAATCAGGGTTTTCTCCCAGTACAAAATGGAAATTAGGTCCATGGACAACATTTCCCCATTTTTTAACTTTTCCTCCTTTTTTCCCCTACTTACTATAAATGGTCCTAATTTACATGTTAGAGTTAGGTGTATAAATATACCAATGTAGCACAATGCCCCACATGCCTGATGGTTTTATTTTCTGAAGTAACCTGCATAATACAGATCACCTCACCAATTCTATCTGCCCAAAAAGAACAATGCTAGGGTACTGTGATACAGTAACAGATCTACAAAGGGGAAACCTCTTTGGAGTCTTAATTATTCCCAGAACCAGCAAGTTTTAATATTTTACAGAATCATTTGGAAATAAACTGCAGACATCATAAAACTTCACCTATGTTAGCATGTAACTCCTCAAAGTAAAACCTTTATCCTCCATTACCACAGTACCTAAGAAAAATAACTAATTCTCTAATATCACTTAATATTCAGTTCTTACTCAAATTTCCTCAATTGCCCCTCAAAAATATCTTTATAATCCAAACTCAACTAGTTTGACCCATGAACTCATTCTTAAGAGCAAGCTCGGGTGGCACCTATGGCTCAGCGGGAGGGCGCCAGCCCCATATACCAAGGGTGGCAGGTTTGAACTCGGCCCCAGCCAGTTAAAACAGCAGTGGCAACTGCAACAAAAAATAGCCAGGCATTGTGGCAGGCGCCTGTAGTCCCAGCTACTCAGGAGGCCAAGGCAAGAGAATCATTTAAGCCCAAAAGTAAAAATGAACAAGCTCAAGACCCCCTGTAGTCTGAACCTCTATTACCTTACCCCTGAAGAATATTATATTCTTAGGCACAAATACTTTATTATTTATTAGCCTTATTTTCTAAAATTTATCTTAATACCATAGGTTTCCTTTCATATTTCAAATAATATTATAATGCTAAATATAGTTTCTCAAATACCATTAGAGGTCCCTATCCCTAGGGACAAAAATAACTGTTTAAATATTATGAACTTTTATAAAAACTGGCACTTAACCCAGAGACTCCATGATTCTACTCTATAGTTTTATAAAGTATCCATTTACTGATGTATGTACAGCAACCTATTAATCATTGTAATCACAACTAAATCATAAATAAGACTAATACTCCCTGTCTATACTATTCTGTATGACACCAGAATCAAGATGAAATCCCGCTTCACTTGGGCAAGCTACCTAATTTGCTTCCTTTCCTTATCTGTAAAGTAGCTATTGCATGAGTACCTAATTCATATTGGCTGTTTCTAAGACCCAATGAGATAATATGTGTGTGCATATATTTAAAAACATATGCTTTAAGCACACGTATGTTCGCAAATATGTATTAAGTACATAAATATATGCTTTAAGTGCACATAAGCAAATTTAGAAAACCCAATACTTACTATTATTGTTATAATTATAATGCTAGGTAAACAAGTTTAAAATGTCTCATTTTTGTCAATCTATTACATGTATTCAATACACATTAACAATCAATTGAAAAATGTCAGACAAAATCATAATCTAGAAAACCTTGAAACTGAAGTGGTAAAAGGTCCTTCAATTCGAACAACGTAAGGTTCTTCTCTGCAATTTATTATGTATAAAACTTTACAAAGATAGGAACAGCTTTTCTGTAATTTGCCAGTTTCTACAGAACAACTTTTTTCCACAGGAAAGCATTTAAATCAAAGGTATCCTTCTCAGAGCACCTGGGATTCTAAGGAAACATATTATATTAAGAACAAAGATTAGAAAGGCAGAAACTGGCCCAGCATAGCGGCTCACACCTGTAATCCTAGGACTCTGGGAGGCAGAGGCAGTATTATGGCTTGAGCTCAAGGAGCTTAAGATCAGCCTGGTTAAGAGTGAGACCCCATCACCACCAAAAACACAAAGATTAGTTGGGCGAGGCAGCATGCGCCTGTAGTGCCTGGTACTTTGGAGGCTGAGGCAGGACACTGGACCCCAGAAGTCAGAGGCCGCAGTGAGCTATGATGACACACCACTGCACTATAGCCAGGAGACAGAGCAAGCCTCTGACTTTTTTTTTTGAAACAGAGCCTCAAGCTGTCACCCTGAATAGAGTGCCGTGGCATCACAGCCCACAGCAACCTCCAATTCTTGGGCTTGAACGAGTCGGCGCCCGCCACAACGCCCGGCCATTTTTTGGTTGCAGCCATCATTGTTGTTTGGCGGGGCCCGGGCATTCGAACCTGCCAGCTCAGGTGTACGTGGCTGGCGTCTTAGTCCGTTGAGCCAAAGGCGCTGAGCCTCTTTAGTCTTTTTTAATTGAGTTCTCTCCCCTAGACTTTTTTCATAACACTGACATTTTTAAAGATTCCGCGATAGTCAATTTGATACTGTCTTATGTTTTCTCATTCAAGTAGGGCCATGTGTGAGCTGCTATGAAAACACAGAGGTGGAATCTAGCCCTCTGAGGAGAACTGGGACAGGGAGGATTCTTTAAGGAACTCTTGACTGAGCTCAGGTCTGAACAAAGAGTAGGAATTAACTAAGCAAACTGGACCACTGAAAGCAGGAGTATTCCAGGCCCAGGTGGAAAGAAAGAGCATGGTGGCTGAAGACAATGAAAATGTCTCGAAAATGACAAGCTGGGGAAGATGATGCCTTCAGTTCTGGACATTTGGGGGCGTAGTGCTCTCTTTGAGAAATGTGAGACCATGTAGGCAGGTGCTTGGACTGGAGATAACTATCTGTGAGCTAATGATTTGTTTGATATTCATGATAACTGTGAACAAGGCTTGGTGTAAGCCTTTTAGAATACCAAATGTAATAGCTGGATGAGAGAGAGGGAGGATTAACCAGCAAGGTAGGAGGAAACCTGCAGAGTGAGTGTAAAGAAAGACAAAGAAGAAGAGTTTCATGAAATGAGATGTGTTAAAAAAACTTTTTTGACTCTTGTTAAAATAATCTTATTCAAGATTATTGTCCCTGTGCCTCACCTAATGTGCACATTGTGAGGGTGTATAACACGCCCTCTGGGTGAGGGGCTCTTCAACATAGAGAACTTTACCCTGGAAGTGAGAGCAATGTAACCTAAATATTGTACCCTCATATTAATTTGAATAAAGTTTAAAGAAAAAGATCATTGTCCCCTTGTCACTTCCCACTACACTACCGATGCTTACTGGGATCACGTCCAAACTCCTGGTCTCAGGGTCTCTTTCTGGGGGAATCAAGCTAAGATACTGCACCACGAACCAAGGATTAGGATTCAAGCGCATATGGCACATTAACAAAAGCTGAGCACATGCCAAGACATAAAGTCTCAAGACTAAATCATATAAAATGTTCCCCCAAACAAATGCCATCAGGCAAGATAACTAGAAAAAAAAAAAACCCTTATGTTTAAAAATGAGAAAATGTAGTTCTAACTTCTAAATAATCTGAGGTCAATGAAGAAATCAAAATAGGGAGCCATGCTTTGTGGGAAATTAAGTGCACATGTTAGAAAAGAATAAAGGCTGAACACCAGTGAACTAAACATTCATTTCAAAAAGGTAGAAAATAGAAAATTAAATCCAAAGAAGGAAGTAAATAAGATAACTAATTGAATTAAAAACAATTAAGCTAGGTGTGGTGGTGACACATATGTGTAGTCCCAACTATTTAGGAGGCTGAGGCAATCACTTGAGCCCAGTTTGAGGCTACAGTGACCTATGATTGCAACACTGTACTCCAGCCAGGTGACAAAGGAGACCCTATCTCAAAAACAAAAACAAACAAAGGCCTGCCCTCAAAAACAAGTGCAAAATAGTGTGGATATACCCAAAAGTAAATTATGTAAAAAAAATTAATAAAACTCATAACCACCCTGTCAAAATTGATCATGAAAAAAAGGAAAAGGAAGAGTGTACAATAAGGTGCGTCTTGGTCCGTTTTCTGTTGCTGTAACAGAATACCTAGACTGAGCCAGGCACTGTGCCTTATTGCCTGTAGTCCCAACTACTCAGGAGAATGAGAAAGGAAGGTTGTTTGAGCCCAGGAGTTTCAGTTTGTGGTGCACTATGCTTGCTCCTGTGAATAGCAAAAAAAGAATCCACGGAATGGGTAATTTACATAAAAAAAAATAAATTTCTTACAGTTCTAGAGGCTGAGGAAATCCAAGAGCATGGCACCTGCAACACTGCGGAGACCATCACATAACAAAGAAGGCAAGAGTGTGCCAGTTCAAGTCTCAATTCCTCTTCCGAGTTCTGCCACGGGAGCCCCACCTCCAAATACCATCAACATATGAATTTGAGAACTAAGTTTCCAATGCATGAAACTTGAGGGACTCATTCAAACTGCAGCAATGTGAGAAGTTCCTAAAGACAATTTATCAAAACAGACACAAGAAGAAATAGAAACTATAAAGTTCTTGCAGTGAATTAAATATGTGCACAAATTTTTTGCAGCTAAATGCCATCAAAAAGTGAAGACTCCCTATCTTTTTAATCTGGGCTGGACTCATGATCACTTTTACTAATAGAATGTGGTAAAAGTGATGTCTTTTTCTGAAACTTTTTTTGGGGGGGTGGGGGACAAGGTCTCACTTTGTTACCCACGCTAGAGTGCAGTGGCATTATCATAGTTCACCAACCTCAAATTCTGGGGCTCAGATGCTCCTTCTCCCTAAGCCACCTAGGTAGAACAACAGGCAAATGCCACCGTACTCAGCTAATTTTCTTATTTTTTGTAAAGATGAGATCTTGCTATGTTACCCAAGGTAGTCTCAAACTTCTGGCTTCAAGCAATCCTCCCACCTCCGCCTCTCAAACTGCTAGGATTAGAGGTGTGATTCACTATGCAAGGCTAAAGTGACTGAGGTTACCATTTTCACTCTCTTGGACCCCTGAGACTAGCACATAAGGAAACTGATCTAGCCTATTGGAAAAGAGGACACATAAAGAGGTTCTAAAAAAATAATGTGGGCTCAGCACCTATGGCTCAAGCGGCTAAGGCGCCAGCCACGTACACCTGAGGTGGTGGGTTCGAATCCAGCCCAGGCCCGCCGAACAACAATGGCAGCTGCAACCAAAAAATGGCCAGGCATTGTGGCGGGCGCCTGTAGTCCCAGCTACTTAGGAGGCGGAGGCAAGGGACTTGCTTGAGCCCAGGAATTGGAGGTTGCTGTGAGCTGTGATGCCATGGCACTCTCCCCAGGGTGACAGCTTGAGGCTCTGTCTCAAAAAAAAAAGTGAAAAAGCTGAATGTACCTATAGCCCCTGTTACTTAGGAGTTTGAGGCTGAACAATTGCTTGGGCCCAGGATCTTGAGTCCAGTTGGGGCTATGTAGTGAGAACTCATCTCTAAAGATAAAAATAAAATGTCATCTGGATTTCCATTTTGTCTGTTCTAATCATATTTCTTTTAGTTGTATGAAGTGGAACCCCACTCAAGCTTACTCAAGCAAGTAAGCTGGACTGAAAACACGCACACAAATCTCAGGGCTCAATCCATGGCCCAAGGAAAGTAGAGGTACAAACAGAAAGCCACCATGACCTAGGCAGCCCTTTTAGGGGAGTCAGAGGAATTGATCACCATCTCTCCATTACCTGGATTTCCTCCTATCTTGGCCACATGGCATCTGGTGGCTCTTGCAACCCTGCCTGTACAAGACTTCCACCCTGGCTCCTAAGCCAATAATTTCCTTTTTGTCTTGGAGAGTAATCCCCAGGAGAGACTCCTATGGGCCGGGCCCATTTTTCTAAGCCAGAGCATAAGCCTTAGGTTTCAAATAGCAAATTACTCCAATTCCAGAGGTTTGGAATCACCTCCAAGGAGGAGGGACTCATCTGAATGGTGAATCTGGGTGCAGGTCAAAGGCATGCTCAACTCAGCATCCTGCGTACTTGCCCATCTGCTCTGTCCTTTCCCTGTTGGGGAGTCTGACATCCAAGAAGAAACATTGAGCCACAGCACCCAGAATTGTTACTTTCCCAGATCTACTCAGCATCCCTTCCATATGCTGAAGGCTGCTTACCTGATCCTGTTACACTCTGCTCAGGGCTCTAGTCTGAAGGCAGGAGCATACTCTGCCCACACAGTGCAGGTCAGAAGTGTTTGACTGACATGCCCATCCATGACAGATGAGGATCTGATGGGTAAACACAATTCCCTTACCCCTTGATAGGGTAAAGGAGGTATGATCTACACAGGTGCCCAGAGGTCCCCAGTGGGATGACCTCCAATTGCCCACAGTGATAACTGGCTTGATAATGCACCTTTTATTAGCTGCCTTCCTCTCGGTCTCCCTTCTCCACTCCCCTACCAGTGTTTCTGGAATCAAATTAAAAATCTACTATCTGCACTCAAATTCTCTGGATTGGCTTCTGAAGGAATGCAAAGCAAGATAGAACAGAAATCCAGTGCACAGACTTCTAAGCCACGTTCTTTCATGTAGTTGTTTTCATCTCCACTGCCTAATTAATGCCTGATGCCTTAACTGGTTCTAAATTCAGCAGCGAAAGAGGCACATTATTTTTATTTATTTATAACTTTTATTTTTTTATTTTTTGCAGTTTTTGGCCGGGGTCAGGTTTGAACCCACCACCCCCCGGTATATGGGGCCGGCGCCCTACTCCTTTGAGTTACAGGCACCGCCCAAGAGGCATATTATTTATTGCTCTCCCAAGCCTCCAAAAAATGCAATAAAGATATGAAGAATGCTAGTGTAGAAAGAAAAGGTTTTTTACCAGGCAGCTCTCTGGGACCTTTCAGGTGCCAATGGCTGGAATAAGAGCCCAGTGTATGGAGACTTTATTTATTGAGAGTCCTGACATCCAGGAAAGCCAGGCCCATAGCCAGGGCCCTCAAAACTCCATCTAGTCACTCTGCGGGGGTAGGGGTGTCAAGTAACTAGCCATCATGTCCAGTTTTCCTGCAGTCAAAGGAGTCCTCAGGAGGCAGGGAGTGGCTGTGCCTGTGGAGAAAACATATCAGCACTACTAGCACATCTTCTGTGCCCAGCCCTGGGACCCTGGTGGGGAGATTATGCTGGATCCCCTTACCCCCCAGGCCAGCCTTGCAGAGCCCACAGTTTGGAGGGAGAGAGTCAGGAATTGCCACATGAACAAGTCAGCTGTGGGGAACTGTCACTAGAAGCAGAGAGGTCTCCTTCTGCTAAGGGTACCTCCAGTGTGGACAGCAGGCAAAGTAGGGAGAGACAGACAACAAATGAACAAAAACATGTTAACCTGTGAGAAATGCTATGATGAAAACTAAATCAGGGTAAAGAGCAGAGGCATGTGTGGAGGGGAGGGACATGTAGCACTTTTTCTTTTTTTGAGACAGAGTCTATGTCACCCTGTAGAGGTAGAGTGCTGTGGTGTCACAGCTCACAGCAACCTCAAACGTTTGGGCTTACGCGATTCTCTTGCTTCAGCCTCCCAAGTACCTGGGACTACAGGCGCTGTCACACCTGAAGATTTTTTGGTTGTAGCTGTCATTGTTGTTTGGCAGGCCCGGGCTGGGTTTTTTTTTTTTTAATAATTTTATTAAATCATAATTGTGTACATTGGTGCAATCATAGGGCAGAATGTGCTTCATATACAATCAGAAACATTTTGATCGTACTGTGAGAGATAGCCCTCATAGCATTTTCTTAACCGGGCTGGGTTTGAACCCACC
>CAUYRH010103616.1:0-12666 GCA_963574655.1 Perodicticus potto | reverse complement strand
CTCTCTCCCCACTTGAAATCTCTCCCTCTACCAGGAGCTTTGGTGTTTTCTGTATTCTTTTCTGTAAATCAATTCTGTCTTACCACGGAGGGGTGGGGGGGGGGAAATAATGTAATGAAGAAAAATAAAATACATGTATTTTAAAAAAAAAAGGTATGTATGTGTTTTTCAGAGATGGATTCTCACTTTGTCACCCAGACTTGTAGTATAGTCTCCTGATCATATCTCACTGTAACCTTGAAATCCTGGGCTCAAGTGATCCTCCTGCCTCAGTCTCCTGAGTAGCTGAGACTACAGGTGCATACCATCATGCCCAGCTAATTTTTCCATTTTGTGTGGAGACAGAGTGTTGCTATATTATCCATGCTGGCAGTGATCCTCCTGCCTCAGCTTCACAAAGTTCCAGGATTACCTGCATGAGCCACTGCATCTAGCCAAAGCGCGCGCGCGCACACACACACACACACACACACACACACACACACCCCAGTGTTTTAAAAATAGAAGGAACTGAATTACGTGAGTGATAGTAAGATCAAATCTGCACTTAGCAAAAATGGGGTGCATATAATTAATTTCACTTAACAAAAATTTAGCTTTATACATCTGAGTATAAATTCAAATTGTGTAATCTTGAAATTTGCAACATAAATAATACCTGACCATAAAGAACTGATAACTTCAGTAAGATCTAATACCTAAAAGTATTTCAAAATGACAACCAAGACCATCATAAAAGGAATGTCAGAGACATGTCTACATGAAAGTTACACTTTTCAGATCTGACTTCATTTGGCCTCCACAGCATTTGGCATAACTTTTCCTTAAAGCACTGATTTATCTGGATTTTAGTGATTCAGAGACTTTAGTTTCCTTGCTTTTCTCTGATCCTTCCTATCCTTTACCTTGCATGTTGAGGCACCTTAGTGTTTTTGCCAGGGCTCTGCCTTTCCCACTCAGGCCTTGAGGAGTCTCATAATCTCACGCATGCTTGTAACTTTCACTATCTTCTATGAGCTGCTGACTTCAAATCTAAATCCCCACCCACTTCTCTCTCCAGAACCCCAGACTCACATACTCAGTCCTCTCTAGACCAAATCTGCATTGACATCCCACTGGTCTATAAAAACCAGTATTTCTAAACTTACCTCACTGTGGCACAGGACCTGGCTCAAATCCTATTGTAGTTACAGGTGCATTATGATTGCCTGTCTTGGTGTCCATCTCCAGCTGCCCCTGAATACTTTGCAAGCTGGGTTAGTGTCTGTCTCAGAACCTGTGGCTTCCCCCAGTATCCAGCACAGTGCCTGTCATTCAGTGGAGGCCTCAGTTAATGTTTTTTGAATGAGTGAGGGTAGAGAATAATTTCCTTGGAATTAAGAAGTGACCTTAGGCTTGGGAGGTCAGGGAGAGAACTTATGGAGTATTCTAATGCTATTATTGTGTAACAAATGACCCCAAAGCCTAGTAACTTGAAACAAGCATTTATTTTTCTGGTAATGTGAGAACCAGGAATTTGGGAAGGAGTTGGAGGGCTGTTCCTGGGATGTTGATTGGGGTGCAGTCATCTGAAGGCCCAATTGGGCCCAATGTCTAAGGTATCTTCTTCCTTGAAAGGCAGTTAGTTATGTGACAGCTCAGCTGCACTGTCACTGCAGCAGTCTACATGTAGTTTCTCTAGCCTGGTAGTTTCAGAGTATTTGGACCTCTTATTTGGTGCCTAGCTTCTCCTAGAGCAACATTCCAAGAAAAGTAGGTGGAAGCTACATGGCCACTTCTGAACCTTGAAAATTATGTAGCATCTTTTTTGTTGCTTTCTGTTGGTGAAAGAAAGGCAAATCTTTAAGGTCACCCCAGATTTAAGAAGAGGGGACCTAAATCTCTCTTGTCAGTAGGAGCAATGTCAAAGAATAAGAGGACATGTGTAAGTCTGTCACACAGGGGACTGGATTTTAGTGTAGTTTTCAGTTTTGTCAGATGTCTAGAGTTCATGTAGTTGTCAGGTTTTAATGGGCAGAGAGAGGAACTAAACAGGATTCCAAGAGCATAGTCACTTATAGGAAGGGGGCTGGAGTAGAGTCCAATAAACAATCCAGTTTATCAACAGTGTAAAGTTTGTGGAGGGAGACCTTGGTGGCGAGGTGAACCTGGAAAGATAGTGGGGGCTTACATGCTAGGCTAAGAATTTTAGTGTTTGGTAGCCTCAACATGAAAGAGAATAGTATTTGTTTAATTTGGCATAGGGGTACAAGATCAATTGGAAGGATTAGACTGTATGCAAGAAAGTCATTTAGTGGGCTGTTAGGTAATCTTAGAGGTGATGGGGACCGTCCTGACTCAGGGAAGGAGAAGTTAACATGAGAAGGAATGGATGGCTTCCTTCCATCCATCCTGTAGAGGGTATGGAAGAAAAACTAACAAGACTTGATGACCAATTGGCTATGCAGGGAACCTTGCAATCTTCCTACAGAGGCAACATGACGTAGCTCAGGGTTCTTGTGCTGGCACCAATCTGGAGGATACATAATGAATGACTTATACTGACATCACCTGAACCCTCTAATCAATCTTTAATGTCACTCAAAGTAAGATAACCAAATATTGTTTCTCTTAATGTGTTCTAATACTAAGACATATTCTTGCCAAAAAAATTTCTTTAGGCTTGAATCTAATCAATCCTCTATACCTGAACTCCGTGCCAAAATCCAGATGGCCATCTAGAACCACTGTTCAGGCCTGCCCAACTGCAAAACTCCAGGGGGCGCGATTCCAATGTCCCCTGGAGCTGTGCACACACTAACCCTTCTGCTACTCAGAGAACCAACCTGCCCTTGAGGAGTATACAGCATAGTTAGAAAAAGATAGGCCTAGAGTAGATGAACTAATACACCCCACACAAGAGAAAAACTCATCAATCAACAACCAACAATTGAACTTTGTACTATCTGGAATTTATTTAAGAAGAGCTCATTGCTTCCCCTTTTGGTAACCTGTATTTGCATTGGTATGAACAGACAGCCCTATGGAAATCACTCACTGCTTCGTTCATTCCATAGCTTTGAAATTAAGTTTACATCTGGAACTGGTAGAAGTTCATTACCTTCCTAAAATGCCACTTAAACTGATTGCTTGGGGAGTAGATGGCAAAGAAGGGAACATTTCACACTCAGATGGTTGATCGTATTCATAACATGCTACATTTAGAAGTTCTCCTGTATTTATTATGTATACTGTGACTTCCACTTGTGGGCCAGATTAAATTTCCTGGACGTATTTCTGTTTAAAAATAATCTTTATGCTTTCGGCTTTTTGCTCGGAGGAGGACAAGGTGCAACTTTCTTCAGTTGACCTAAATCCAGGTTCATTCGATACCGCCTCCACTGCGCTGCCTGAGTTCAACCCCAATGAGATCAAGTCATGTACCTCAGGTGCACCTGTGACGAAGTCGGTGCTAGGTCTGTCCTGGCCCCCTGGATTTGTCTCCAAAAAAGGATGGTGATGACATTGCCAAGGCAATCTGTGACTGGAAGAGTCTGAAAATTACAGTGAAACTGACCATCCAGAACAGACAGGCCTGGATTGACGTGGTACCTTTGCCTCTGCCTTCATCATCAAAGCCTTCAAGGAACCACTGAGAGACAGAAAGAAAGAGAAAAACATTAAACATAATGGAAATATCACTTTTGATGAGATTGTCAACATTGCCAAACGGATGCGTCACCCATCTTTAGCCAGAGAACTCTCTGGAACCATTAAAGAGATAGCCCAGTTGTTGGGCTCCAATGTTGATGGCCACCACCCTCATGACATCATAGATGACATCAACAGTGGAGCCATGGCATGCCGAGCTAGTTAAAAAGTATAAAGGAAAATGTTTCAATAAAGGATCATTTGACATCCCCCAAAATAATAATCTTTATTTTTTTCTAGAGTAAAGCTTTCGTGTTCTATAAAATACTATGCATGTTGAGAGAAAGAGATAAATAATGAACCATCTAAAGCAACATTCTAGATACTAACACAATTTGAGAGGCTTATTTACATTGAAATTTCCCCAAAAAACTGACAACAAATGATAAGGGGGGGAAGAAACTACCCTCTAGAAAATGAAAAAAATAAAAAAATAAACAAGTCTTTCTTCACAAAGAACATCCCACATATGGATATCTGTGAGACTCAGAAATTACCCAGTCCTAGAAGCTGTGGGCCAAGTCTTCTCTGAGGTGCTATTCATTCCCCCCATGAAGTCATAACAGGTATGTATAGAGAGAGCTTAATGCCCTTCTGTTTGGGAAATGAAAGTACTTTCAAACAATCTCATAATGTTGTGATGGAGGAAATGATGGCAGGTTTTATATCACCCCCATCATACAGGTAATGGAGGCCCTGATAAATGGAGTCAGTGCAAAGTCATAAGTAGAAGCTAGACCTTCGGTAGTTAAATGAAAAATACATTTCTGGTTTGCTCAACCCTTTGTTGTATTTCAGAAGGAAACTTCCTCATCAGTTTTAACCCTTACTCATTCCTACACAGACAAACATTCTATCCTTCTCTAAGAGATAGGGAAATCTCTATCTGGTTCAAATTTTATATTTGAATGTTATATTGCAAAATAACGTCATATCACAAACAATAAGTGCTAAATCAAAAATCAAAAAATTTAGTCAAATAGTCAAACTTATGGAAGCAGACGGTGAAATATTGGTTGCCAGGGTCTGGGGGCAGAGGGGAAAGTGGGGAGTTGCTGTTCAATTATATAATGAGAGGAAAGAGTTATATGATCTGAAGAGAAATCAGAGTACTAATGTATATAACAAAGTTTCAGTTACATAAGATGAAAAAGTTCTGAGGAGCTGCTGCAAAACATTGTGCTTATAGTTGATAGTGTACTGTACACTTACAAATTTGTTAAGAGGATAGATCTCATGACATGTGGTTGTTTTTTTCACCACAAAGAGAAAAATTTAGTTGGGGTATATCCTCTGCCTCAGTAACAACAACAGTTTTATGATCATAAACTGATCCGCAACAACTTTGGGGAGTGCAGTGGTACATTATTGTTCGGGGGGTTACATTCCTCCTGGACATCTGATCCAAGCTGTAGATAATCTCCCCAGAAAGATGCACATCCACAATTACATGGGCTCCTAGAGCCACATCTTCAGTAGTTCCATAAATACGTGGGCTAAGAACCCATGATTGTAGGAAGAACATGGACTTGAGGGAGACCTTGGACTAAATTCTAACCCCATCTTACTCTGTGACTTTGAGAAACACCATTTCATTTCTCAGCACTAATTTCTTTGTTTATAAAATGGGAATTATACCCTTGAATTGGGGTTATTGAGTAGATTAAATACATAATGCACATAAAGCATTTAGCACTATGTCTGGCATATAGAATGTGTTTGGTAGATGATAATTCTCTTCCTCTATGAGATATTTAGTGGAAAAGTGACTCTGACATTTGGAGCAGCTATCCTAAAACTGATGCTTAGGCCTCCATCTTCCAGAAACCTGAAAACGTTATGCCAGGAGGCAGGGGGGCAGATTGGTACAATTAATCAGGGGTTAGAGCCTTTTAAAGTCTAAATCATTTTGGTTTGCCCTGTTACCCGAATCTTTTGACATTCCTGTATTATGATGGTTCCCTATGGTGTGAATCCCATCTCCCCAAGATAGAATGCAAAGTTCCCACATTTCTCAGTTTCCTTTGCCTCCAGGGTGCAGTCGCGTGACTTAGGTTGTGCTAATCAGATGCACATACACAGATGCAGATACAGAAGTGATTCATGTGAGGAAGCAGGTGGAGAGCAGGACACCAATTTTGCAGGCACAGATGGTAGGAAAGGCAATATGGTTCTGGAATCATGAGGAGCAGCATTTCCCTTCCCTGCAAGTTCTGCCCTGAGTTTCTGGAGCTCACTCCAGAGCCTATTTCTTTAGTTCTTCCAGAGACTCAGTGAGTATTCTAATACCTTTTAACAAATCACTTCCAACTTAAACCAGACAGAATAGATTCTGTGGTAAGCAATTAGAACACTCACTTACACAGTGCTGAAATATCCTACCATTTCATTTAATTTTCCTCCTTGCCACATTTCCCTTGTTAATTCTGCACAGGACAAAGTGTAATGAAGGGTCTGAATATTTTTACGTAAGGATAACATTTATAAGAATGGGATGTTCCTTAAGTAAGGAAGTGAGTGTTCAGTCGGAAGTGAGTGTTCAGGTAGCTCAGGAAATCAAAGGAAAAGCTGAAGAATAAGACTTGGAAAAGTACTGGAACAACAGCAGCTCTGGATCTAGATAATGGGAGCTAATTGACAGTCCTATCCAAATACTGCTGTCCGTGTATTACTTTTCTCAAGATTCAAAGTCCAAGAATAGATGACTCCTGGATTGAGACGGTCAAGACTGCTCAAAGGGAAATAGGTACATCCTTAAAATAAATTGCTCTTACTGGCATGCTCTTTACCAAAAAGAAAAGAATGGATATAGGGCAGCCAGATTCCAAACACATCTACCTTTATGTTTGTGCTCCAAGTGTGCAGTTCCCACATTTACCTGGGTGGATGTTAGCTTGTAAGATTGATATTGCTACTTAGTGTTCTTCTTACTCCCATCTTAGCAATTTGATGAGGGTAAGATAGGAAAAAATTATTTTCCTTGTGTAAGAAGAAAGAAGGAAGGGAGGAGTCATAGTTCCCAAACATGGCTACCATTAGCATCACCTAAGGACTTTCACTTCTTAATTATTTATTTTGAATCAATTTTAGACTTAGAGAAAATTTATTAAAAAAAAAAATAGAGAGTTGCCTAATGTCTCTCACCCTGCTTCCCCAAACAACACAATTATAACCATAATATAATTATCAAGAACAGGTGATGAACACTGGTACAATCTTATTAATTAAACTACAGGCCTGATTTAAATTTCACCAATTTTTCCACTCATGAACTTTTCCAGGACTCTGTACAGGAGTACAGAGGAGTAGCACTTGCATTGTACTTCTTTGTAGTACTTCTTTGTTACTTTTTAGTTTCTGTAAGGGGTCCTCACACTTTATCTTCCATGACCTTGATACTTTGCAGAGTACAGATCAGGAATTCTGTACAATGCCCCTCAATGTGGGCTTGTCATGTTTTCTCATGATTGGAGTGAGGTTATGCATTTTTGTCAAGAATACCACAGAAATGATCTTGTGCATCATAGCAAGGGGTTCAGGATGTTAAGTTTTATTAATACAGATGTTTATATGGTTAAGTCAGAGTCTGCTAGGGTTTTCAAGTGTAAAGTTACTATCTTTCACATTGTATTGGTAGGTATCTTGGGGGAAGTACTTTGAGTCTGTGCAAATCCTTTCCTCCTCAAACTTTTACCTGATAATTTTAGCATACATTTTTGGGTTTTTTCAACCCCCTAATATTCTTGTTGTGGTGTTTTCCTAATAGTAAATCTCTGTTTCTTTCTTTACACATTTATTAATTTGATCTCTGTTGTGATAAATAACTGTCTGTAGTCCTCCACTTACTCTTTTTAACTTATTTCCTTAAGTATTGATAGAAGTCTGGATTCATGATTATTTATTTTATTCCATGACTTAAAACCTAACACTATCATGAGGCATTTGTTGCTCAGATTGTTCCAGCTTTGGCCATTGAGAACACTTGCTTTCTTCCAACAAGTTCCCATCTTTTTTGAGCATTTCCTTAATTTATGCACCGTGAGTTATTCCAGGCTCATCTTGTATTTTCCCTGCTTCAGACCTATAATCAACCACTTCCCACCTAGGGAACTTATTAAGTCCTACTGTTCATACCCTCACCCAAACCAATTAGATCAGAAGATCTTGAGGGTGATACCCAAGTCTCAGTGATTTTTAAAATTCCACTGGTGATTCCAAAGTGCAGTTAAGTCTGGAAGCCAATAGACTAGAGCAACTTTTCTAGTTTTAATATGTCTACAAAACCCCTGGGAATCCTGCTAGGATTCTGATTGAGAGGTCTCAGGCAGGAACTAGGAATCTGCATTTCTTATAAACTTCTGCAGACTACACTTTTAGGGGAAAGAGACATTATTTCCTTAAAAGGTGGTTCAGGGAAAATTGCTATTTGCTGGGTTATTCAATATTGTTTTATTTTCTAAATAGTTGAGGTTAGTGGTGGGAGGAACTACTTGCCATGTAGTGTATGTAGACAGGGTCAAGGAGATGGCTCGAAGAATTGAAAATGGAAAACAAAATCATTTGACTCTCAAAGAAAACCTTTGTAATGAATAAAAACAAGTAAATGTCTTTCTTTGTCCTCTATTTCCTCAACAGGTAGAGAGTATTGAATAAATCTTTTGGAAAAATGAAAAGTGATGAAGGAACATTTCATGCTGAAAGCATAACAGAAAAATCGCAGATGTGAATATCCATCTTGGAAAGACAAATGTGAAAGATTGTGGAGTCTTTTGTGGGAAGTAGGTCACCATTTTGAATTTGCTTAAACAGAATCCTCCAGGGAATGTTATCCTCAGTTCTTTTTGTGCATTAGCTCAGTTGTTCCAGCTGTTTTTAGAACATGCATATTCCTGTCCAACTGTTAAGCCACCTTTGACTCCTTAAGGTGGTTAGTGTCCAGGAGAATAAGAACAAAGAGGGTCAACCACATAGGAACTGCAATCATTCAAAATCATTCCAACTACCTTTATTGAGTCAGGCATGTTCATCGCATAAAATGGATCTTTGATTTCCAAATTAGGATAATCTTCAGTAACCCTCAAGCTTTAAGATACTTGATATTTGCTTGGGAGTGCTCCTTAAAAATATATAGATTCCTGGGGGGAGGATCAAGATGACAGCCGAGTAACAGCTTCATTGCAACTGGGCACCGTGAGACTGGGAGAGAAGACTCCAGGCATATCTGGCTGGTGGGATATGCCCAGAAACATCCCTTTAGGGACACAGGGAGTCAGCAAGAGACTTCTGGAACCCACGAGGAGGACAAAAGCAGTGGAGAACTGGCAAGTGATTAGGTGTGTTCGATGGGTCTAATCCCGCTGGCAGCTGTAAGTACAGCAGCAGTGAGATTGCAAACTGGAAAGGCCTTACCTGTGAGCTGTTTTGTTTCTTTTGGACTTGGCACTCAGTTGAACTACCTTGGGAGAACTTGGGCAAGAGTGTGGAGGACTTTAAGTGTTGTCTAGGGCCTTGGACTATGCTGCTGAGCCTGACAAAGCTAATAGTGTCCCACTGTGGGCCCACACGGAGCCATTGTGGCAGAACTGCCCTGGCAAGCTCCGCAGTCAGGATGGGGAGGAGACCTTGGGCAAGTAATCTTGTGACTGAGCAGCCTAAAGGTAGGGACTGAGACGCCTTACAGCCCTAACCCTCAGGGGCGTAGAGTGAGATTGGTTTTGGCACACTGGGTAAGCAGGCAGCCACTTCAGGAGTGATCCCAGCGACAAGTGCTTCCTGGGAAAGCTTCTGCTTAGCCAAGGTTAACAGTTTGAAGTTCCTTTTAAGCGGGCTGAGGAGAAATTTAGGCTCTCCACCCTGTGGGGTTTGAGAAATCAGCAGAGGCCTCCAGTCTCCAGCTTGTACAGCTGTATCAGCATTGTGATTAACATCTCATACCCCAGAAGATCACCTGTTGCCCAGACAATATTCATCAAGATATATATACTGCTTTGTTTTAGGTGGTTTTTTCTTTTTAATTTCAACATTTTCACTCTAGATTTTTCTTTTTTTTCTTTCTTCATTTTTCTAGTTTAAATATAATTTTCTATTGTTGCCTTCTTTAACAATTAGAACTTCATTTTTGCTAGTGTTTATACCCCTATTATTATACCCCCCCAATTTTATCCTGGAAAGTTTTTTGTTTGCTTGTTTTGGTTTGATTTATACCATTTTTTGTCTTTCCTCTCTACTTGGTGGAGGTGGGGTACTGTATCCAAACAGGCTAGCAAAGAGCTGTTGACCTCAAGGGAACTACCCAACCCAGCACCTCCAGGGGTTGAGGGTTTTAAAGGTTGAGTCAAAGTACCTTACTATACACCTATGTTGCTGCTGTCTCCCTCAATCTGTGCCTCTCTTCTTTTTGTCAGTATTCCCTTTTACTCACCCCCTCTCCTTTTTCTTTTTTCTTTTCTTTTTTTTTTTTTTTAATCTTTTTTTCCCTTCTTGCTCTTCAGTTTTCTCATCCTTCTGGTCCTATACCAAAAGGACTCATCAAAACCCTAGGCCAGAGGCACAGTAACTTAAAGAGCAAGAAGAAGTGAAGGGAAAATTAGGGCAAGGAAATAGATAACAGAAAATACTCATGAGGAAGAATCAGCAGAAAAATCTTGGCAACATAACAAACCAGTTCAGAGCAACCCCATTGCAAGTAGTGAGGTATCTATTGCACAGGATTCCACCTTTAAAGAAATGTTAGAAATGAGAGAAGGGGAATTTAGAATACAGATGATAAAAACAATGAAGGAGGGCAGTGCCTGTGACTCAGAGGGTAGGCCACCAGCCCCATATACCCAGGGCGGCAGGTTCGAACCCAGCCCCAGCCAAACTGCAACAAAAAATAGTCAGATGTTGTGGCAGGCACCTGTAATCCCAGCTACTCGGGAGGCTGAGGCAAGAGAATCACCTAAGCCCAGGAGTTGGAGGTTGCTGTGAGTTATGATGGCATGGGACTCTACCAAGGGTGATAAAGTGAGACTCTGTCTCTAACAAAAAAAAATGAAAACAATGAAGGGAATGATGGAAACAATGAAGGAAACTGCTGATAAAGTGGAAAATAAACAAAAGGAAAAAACAGAATCAAATAAGAGATGAACGATATGAAGAATGTAGAAAAGATATAGCAGAATTGAAGGAACTGAAGCAGTCAATTAGGGAACTTAAAAATGCAATAGAAAGTATCAACAACAGATTAGACCATGCAGAAGAAAGAATCTCAGAAGTAGAGGTCAAAGCTCTTGAATTAAAGAGACAGAAAAGAAGAGAGAGAAAGCAGAAGGTTCACTGGAAGAATTATGGGACTTTATGAAGCATTCAAACATACAAGTTATAGGTATCCCAGAAGGGGAAGAAGAATGCCCCAGAGAAATGGAAGCCATACTAGAGAATATTATAAATGAAAATTTCCCAAATATCCCCAAAGATTCTGACACACTCCTTTCAGAGGGATATCAGACACCAGGTCACCTGAACTCTAACAGAGCTTCTCCAAGACACATTGTGATGAACCTGTCCAAAGTCAAGACAAAAGAAAAGATTCTTCAAACTGCCAGGAGTAAACACCAGTTGACCTACAGGGGTAAATCCTTCAGGATGACTGCAGACTTTTCCAACGAAAATTTTCAAGCAAGAAGACAAAGGTCATGTACCTTTAATCTACTTAAACAGAACAATTTCTAGCCCAGAATTTTATATCCTGCTAAGCTAAGCTTTAAAATTGACAGAGAAGTCAAATCATTTACTGATATGAAAACTTTGAGGAAATTTGCCATAACAAGACCAGCTCTACAAGAAATACTTCAACCTGTTCTACACACTGACCATCACAATGAATCAACAGCAAAGTAAGAACTCAGAAATTAAAGGACAGAACCTAACTTCACAATGATGCAAAAGATAAAAGATAAGCAATGGACTCTCACAAAATAATATGAATAGAACACTACCACACTTCTCAATTATATCAATAAATGTTAATGGTCTGAATTCCCCAGGGCATAGAGACATAGATTGGCTGATTGGATTAAAAAATGCAAGCCATTCATTTGCTGTCTGTGGGAAACACACCTAGCTTCAAAAGATAAAACTCCAAGTTAAGGGTTGGAAGACAATTTTTCAGGCAAATGGAATTCACAGGAAAAGAGGGGTTGCAATCTTATTTTCAGATACATGTGGATTTAAAGCAACTAAAGTAAAAAAGACAATGATGGTCACTTCATATTGTTCGAGGGAAAAATACAACAAGAAGACGTTTCAATTCTAAATATCTATGCACACAACTTAAATGCTCCCAGATTATTGAAACAGACCTTACTCAGTCTGAGCAATATGATATCCTGTAACACCATAATAACAGGGGACTTTAACACTCCCCTTACAGAGTTAGACAAATCCTTTAAAAAGAAATTAATCAAAGATATAAGGGACTTAAATGAGACCCTAGAACATCTGTGCCTAATAGACACATATAGAACACTCCATCCCAAAGATAAAGAATATACATTCTTCTCATGCCCCATGGAATATTCTCCAAAGTTGATCATATCCTAGGACACAAAACAAACCTCAACAGAATCAAAAAAATTGAATTTTTATCTTGTATCTTCTCAGACCACAAGGCACTAAAGGTGGAATTCAACTCTGACAAAAACGTTCAACCCCACACAAAGGCATGGAAATTAAACAACCTTCTGTTGAATGACAGTTGGGTGCAGGAAGAAATAAAACAGGAAATTTTTAACTTTCTTGAGCAAAACAACAATGAAGACACAAGCTACCAAAACCTGTGGGATACTGCAAAAGCAGTTCTGAGAGGAAAATTGATTGCTTTAGATGCCTACATTTGAAAAACAGAAAGAGAGTGCATCAACAAACTCACAAGCCATTTTATGGAATTGGAAAAAAAAGATCTAAACCTAAACCCAGCAGAAGAAAAGAAATATC
>CAUYRH010103614.1:0-60876 GCA_963574655.1 Perodicticus potto | reverse complement strand
TTTGTTTGTTTGTTTGTTTTTTGAGACAGAGCCTCAAGCTGTCATCTGGATAGAGTGCTGTGACATCACAGCTCACAGCAACCTCTAATTCCTGGGCTCAAGCGAGTCTCCTGCCTCTGCCTCCCAAGTAGCTGGGACTACAGGCGCCCGCCAGAACGCCTGGCCATTTTTTGTTTGCAGCCGTCATTGTTGTTTGGCGGGCCCAGGCTGGATTTGAACCCGCCAGCTCAGGTGTACGTGACTGGCGCCTTAGCGGTTGAGCCACAGGGCGCCAAGCCGTACTGATACTTTCTAAAACATGAAAGAACATCATGCTAAGCAAAATAACTCCATCAAAAAGACCACATATTTTATGATTTCATTTAAATGCAATGTCCAGAACAAGCAACTTTGCCCAGACAGAAAGGAGATTAGTGGTTGCTAGGCAATGGGAAGGCAGGGAAAGGAGATAGGAAGTAACTGTTAGTGAGTATGGGGGTCTCTTTTGGGGATGATAAAAATGTTCCTAGGAAACCTACACTGCATTGTTACCACTGTATGTTATTTAATGTATATAATATTTTGCATGGAAAATATATTTCATTATCCTTGTGCTTGGACATAAAAATTAACTCATGTAATAAAATTTGTCATTTGTTTCAATAAAAAAATAGAAAAAATGAAATAAGAGAATATAAAACTAATATTAAAAAAAAAAAGAAAGTGCCACCTGTAAGTAACTACCATAGGTCACATGGGAGAGGAGGAGGAAAAAATGTTCTAGAATTAGATAGTGGGGATGGTTTTACAACTCTGTGACTATATTAAACACTACTGAATTGTATGCTTTAGTATATTTTATGGAATATAAACTATATCTTAAAGCTGCTCTAAAGCTATGTATAATATGCTAAATATCATATATAACAAATTATAAACAATCAATGCAGTATACATTATGTATATCTCACCAATATTACTTATTATTGTGTATTGTATAGTATTATCATTGTATAAATGTATGTAAATTTATATAGTACAAAATTATAATAATTCATTGAACATTTTATAACTGTAATGAGCCCTATATCTCTCCTGGTCCAGTTTAAAGTGGAATTCATTTGGTACCTAGCAAAACTTCTCCCTTACATAAATATGCTTGCCCAACTCCCTTCACAGGTCTGAGAATGAAAACAAAGCAAATCAAATCAAAAACTTCCCTGTGACTAGCTCATCCCTGTGTCAGGTTGTTTTTTATTTTAGTTTAGTTTTTTTTTAATTTCAGATTAATATGAGGGTACAAACAAGTAGGTTACAAGTTTGTATTTGTTAGGTAAGGTCCCTGTTGTAGTTGTGTCCCACACCGAGGAGGTGTGCTATAAACCCTTACATGGTGCCCATTACATGAGAGCACACCAGTCCCTCTCTTTCTCCCTACTCTGTCCTCCCCCATCCTCCAAACTTGAATTAGATTGAGTTTTTCTCTTGTGTGGGCATTTATTAGTTCATCTACTGGCTTCATATTAGTATTGTGTTTTTTTCTTTGGTCTTGGGTTGGTTTGCCTTGGTTAGTCCATCATATAGATTAAATTCCTACTTGGCTTCTAATCCCAGCATCACCACTAGTAGGTATAATATTAGAGCAAGTTAGCTCTCTCTCTTTCCCTGATTACCTATCTGTGAAATGGGAAGGATATTTGAAGCCAGCACACAGGTCACTAGTATAACATTTAGGACTGCCTAAAAATTCAGGGTTTGGTCATTGAAACGCTGACATATGCACAGTAAATGTGATCTCTATTTCTTACTATTTTAATACTTATCACCCTTTTTTGTGGATTCTCTATATCTTTAACTTTAAACTACTTATGGCTTATAATTGGTGAACATGAAGGGCAAAGGGTCAATGGCATCACAACCTGGGGACAGCCTGAAAACCCAATTTTGGAATATCCCTTTTTGCTGCTCCACAAATAGCTTTTATTTGCTTTCTCTATATAACCTCAAGATTAATTGCTAAAAATTTGGAAGGAGGACCTTGAAGTTTGCCCATAAATTTTCTGTGTATAAAGAGAAGATTTTCATCTTTAACTATTCTGGGGTGAGCATGAGTCAGGGAGAGTGACTCAGGCCATCTTCTCAGAAGTAGCTGGTTATAAATCAGCATTTGCAGAATATTAATCTCTCTGGGCTCCTTTGGAAAGTTAGTAATTATTGTAGATGACATAAAAGTGAGTCTTCAAAAGAAGAACGGTAAGACTATGTCACCTTGAGTTTCTTCCAAACCTATTGATAGTAGAGAAGAGAAAACCTGTTCCTCCAAATAAACTGGCAGTCCTGGCAGGCAAATGAATAAAAAGGAAGTTGATTGTGCCTGAAACTCTCTACATACATGAATTAGATTCCCAGAAAAACCCTGGTACCTTCAGGAGAAGATAGGATTCAATGAAGCTATGGGACCCAACAATGGGTTCTTTCTACCCTCTGCTGGAATACCCAGGATGCCTTGAATATATTTACCCAGTCATTCTTAGAGTTTGAATATCTGGCATCTAGCAGTTGACTATGGATAATATCAATATATTGAGGCATGTGTAATCAAGAGTCACAGAACTAAGGGATTCTGGAAATAGATGTTGAAGTGTTATCCACTCACTTGAGGCAGGATACCTTGAAACCATTAGAAGGCTTTTTTCTTTCTCTCTGTACATCTGTGTGAGTGGGTTCTTTAAATGTAGATCCCAGAATATGGGCATCTGCATCAACTGGGAACTTGTTAGAAGTGCAAATTCTCAGGCCACTATTCAGATTTATAGAATCAGCACCTCAGGGGGGTAGAACTCAGAAGCCTCTGTTTCAACAAGCCTTCCAGTGATTCTGATGCTTATGAAAGTCTGAGAATTACTTTTGTAACTACAGCCAGTAATGGAGCTACTTTTAACAAGGAAGCAGATATACAAGTTGTAATTATTATGGACTGGAAGAAACAGTGGTTTGACTAAATAATGATTTGTTTTTATGTCACAAGAAGGCTAGATGTCAATAACCTTGGCCTAATGCTGGAAAAACCATGATGTTTTGATGGCCCCAGGCTCCTTTTACCTTTGCATTCTGCCAACCTTGGCAAGTGGTTTTGGTCTTCAGGTTCAACACCTCAAGGCTTTAAGACAGCTGCTTCACCTCCGCCTGTCACCCATGTTCAAGGCAGGAAGAAGGATGATGAAGGGAAAGAGGTAAAAAGCACATGAAAGCCTGTCCTTCCACTTCTAAAAAGCTTCTTGCAAACTGCAGCTAGTGATAGCCACTCACATGCCACTGGCCAGGAATGGCAGCTCAACATCTGCACGGAGGGTGGAGTGGTGAGCATTTTAGCTGAGAACTTTGCTACTCCAAAAAATACAGTGGAACCTCTGTAAGTTGACCACCCAGAGCCACAGTCAATGCCTGACTCTTATGGGGTCACACAAACCTCCTTGTCTCAAAGGGCGATAATTGTGAACTCCAAAAGAAACCACACCCATGCCTGGCCCCTTCTTCTTCACCTGAGATCCCTTCCCTGATGCATCATTTGACAAGAATCTACACTTCAGGCTCTTCTAAATCCATCCTAAAACAGTCTTCCCAGGAGCAGAAACATCTAAGGCTCCTATGTGTTCACCCTTACTGCCACACATTTGTCTGACCAGCCAGGATTAAAGGAAGCCTGCTGAAACCCAAAGAAATAAGTAATGTATGAAAGAGGGCTGGAGAGCAGGCTCCACCAGCTTGTGGGGTTTGTCAGGGCTGCAGCCTGGAAAGCCTGGTAGCAGGTGCTACTGTGTACAGACAAGTTGTGGAGGGGAGAAGACCCCTTCTCAACTACCTCGGAGCCCCAGCCACAGGTAGCAGATTGATTGCCAAAAACAGCATTGATTTTCTTTCCCTCCTTGTGTGCACACTCTTTGAAATGAAATGTGATTTTTCATTTCCCTGCCCTTGAATCTAGACTTGTTTTGTCTGATAGAATGCAGCAGAAGGGATGTTTTGCCCCAAGCCTGGGCTCCACAGCCCTTGAGCACCTCTCCTCTCTCTCTCAGACCCTTAGCTGGCACTAAGTGGTAATGCCCAGACTAGCCTTCAGAGGATGAGGGACACCCAGTCACACCACCATCCCCCTCAGACAAGAACCAGGTGCCACCACACATGTGAGTGAGGCCATCCTAGAGCAGATACAGATACCTTCTAGTTGACCAGTGACTTACAAGCAAACAGCAGAGCAAAAGAACCACATGGCTGCCCTGTACCCTTGAGAACTAATAATTGCTGTTGTCTGAAGACACTGAGTTTTGAGGTGCCCTGTTAGGAAGCATTTTTGTGATAATAGTTAAATGATACCTCATAACTTTCAGAGCCTTCTCAGAGAAACTCAAATATGGGACAGAAACATCTACAAACATCTCAGCACACCTGGCCTGGGACTTGGGGAGATGGATTTGCAGCTCAGGGCTGTAGGGAGGGCAGAGGCTTTGGTGGCTGGAGGACGCAGCACCTGAGGTGGGACTGGCCTGTGAGCTGCAAGCAACACAGCCTGGAGCCTTCTGTGAAGTCACAGGGGCAGGAAGTGATGAGAAGGAAGCTTCTATTTTTGTTATGTGGTCTAGAAAAAGTACCTGGGAAGGCAGCAGGGAGCGAATCAGGGAAGTGAACTGATACGGCCAAAACAGGTTTCCGTTTTATGAAGGACACGGGCAAGAAAGAGTGGAGGACCCAGAAATGTGAAATTTGGAGGTAAAATGACAACTAAGCTTTCTTTTTTTTTTTTTTTTTTTTTGTAACTTGAAAATTTTTCTTTATCGAGGTTTAACAAATATACAGTAAACTGTACAAATCTTACAGTCCAGCTCTGTGAATTGGTGGTCAACATAAAGGAACATTCTAACACCCAGAAGGGTCCCTTATGCCCATTCCCAGTCAACCCTCATCAGAGGTAATCCCTTCTATCACTTTTGCCTGTTTCCGAACTTTCTACAAATGGAATCATGCTGTGTGTGCACTAAGTTTGGCTTTTCCCGCCTGTAATTTTGCCTATAAGATTCTTACACAGGTTGCATGTTATACTAATTGGTTCATTTTTGTCATTCTATAATATTTCACCTTATGAATATGCCACAATTTATTTATTTTAGTCTACTGTTAGGAGATGTCTGGGCTCCTTCTGGCCTTGACTTTATGAGTAACACTACTACACACATTCTTGTACATCCCTTTTGGTGCACACACAACATTTTTTTTTTTTTTTTTTTTGGCTGAGGCCGGGTTTGAACCCCCCACCTCCGGTATGTGGGGCTGTAGCCCTACTCCTTTGAGCCACAAGCACCGCCCCACACACATCTTATCTTGAGAAATCAGAAGCTTTTAATCCCTCTTTCATCCATCAACTTCCCTGGGTTGTAGACATTCTGGGTCATCCGTTGACCATAGGCTTAATAAAAAACTTCCTCGGAATTCAAAGTCCACTCTAGGAGGAGGGGAAAGAGAAGAAAATGGGAGAAGGAGGTAGGAGGCATCTTCAGTGACAACAGAAGTGACAAGCACTTCTTCCAAACCTCCCATCTGCTCTCTAGTGACCACCCAAGGTGCCTAAGAAGATGGCATTCATGTGAATTAAAGATGTGAAGACTCCTTTGATGATGCAAATATTCTTTTTAGAAGGGAAAATACATAAAATAATTAAAATGTTACATTTGCCTGGCACTCATCTTTTTTCTTAGCCCCCCCCCCATTAAGAGTGGTCCCCAGTGGTCTCCCATTCACCTGGAGTTTTTGAGAAATGTGCAGAATCTCAGGCCCCTCTTCAGACCTGCAGAGTCTTGATCTGCATTTTTTAAAAATCCCCAGGCAACTCCTGTGCACACTGCAGTTCATGAAACCAAGTATTATTCCACTTGATACTTTATACTGAAGTCTATGAACAGAGGCAGGAAGAATAATCCTTCTCATTTTATAAGGTGGGAAATCAAGACACAGAACGGTGAACTCGACAAGGTACCAAGGGCACCTTGATGGTTCTGTGCCCGGGGAAGGTCTCTGGATGGAAGCTCTATTGATTTTTTGAGCACAGATATTTCCATTATTTCACACTGATACCCACTGGCACACCTAATACTTCATCAAGCCAACCAGCCTGTTTCTCCCTAGAGAGCAGTGTCCTAAGGGCACGCACTGTGAAACTTTGTTTGGAGGTTGGCATGAGGTGCCACTGAGAAGGACATAATGTCACTGTGTGATAAGTGGTGGTAGTAATCAGGGGGCAAAGGGAGAGTGGTTGCAGGGTAGGGAAAGAGAAAAGGAACCTCAGCCAAGAGGGGCATGGAAAGAGGGAGGGAGGGCCTCCAGAGACACATTTTAAGTGTCTGGCTTTGCTGTCTGCGCTTACCTAGCCTGTGCTGTGACGCAGTCTGCAAGAGGCTGCTGGCAGCCAGCCCAGAGCTGGCCTGCGCCTCACTGCAGAGCTCCCTGCTACGCAGGGAGAATGAGGCTGCCCAGTGCACCTTTGCTGGGCCCTGGAGAGCATCCAGCCATTGCATCAGAGGGGACACAGCTCTGCAGTAAAGCCTGACAGACCGACAACCTGAGACAGGTGCAGCTCAGGGCATGCCCTTGCACACCCAGGGTTTCACCATCTCTTTCTGCCCCTCCAGGAAGCAGCTGCAAGTTGCAGAGTTGATCTGCCTATCCTGGGGAGGTCCAGATGCTCCCCCTTGACCTGAGCCTTGTGACAGTTTCACAGCCAGGATGACTGTGGTTTGGCAAGGCTCGGGGTTCTGATCTGTGAAACTGACCTAGGTTTTATGGCCTCCCTTCAAATTCAGCAATGGGGGTGTGATGCTGAAAAAGATGCCAGGGCTCTGCCCATGTATAGCATAGGAAGACTCCAAGGGAACATACAGCCTCCCCCACAACCCCACCCTCCCCAGCATCATACATCAAAGGTACAGTTAACAATGTCCTTCCAAAGTCAATGTTTGATTTCTTTCCTAACCCAGAAGGACAGCTCTAATGGCAGAGATTCTGGGACAGGCAAAGGGAAGGGGGTAACACAGGCTGGTGAGAGATCCACTCAGGCAGGAGAAGAAGCTTATGAGGCTGTAAAACCACAGTGTGTAGTGAGTTGCCCCCTGTGGAGCGTGAGCCCAGTCAACCCCCTAAGTTTATTTATGTCTTTTTAAAAAAATACAGTTTATTTTATATTGTACTTTTAAAAAATTGCTTGGGATTCCTTGAGGATACAAAGAATTAGGTTGTACTGATTGCATTTGTTAGGTAAAGTCCCTTTTATAATTGTGTCCTGACCCTAAGAGGCGTGCCATTCACTGTGAACCCCCATCTGCCTCCCTCCCCCTGTTCCCCATTCTCTCATTCCCCTATCCCCCACCATGTATTAGGTCATCTATTGCCTTCATATTAGAGTTGGGTACATTGGATTCCTGCCACTGTCTTGACCTAAGCCCTCCCTGGTGTTCTTGGCTGCCTGATTTGCCTCCATAAATTTCATCCTTCTGCTATCAATGGCTTCCTTGCCAGTGTGGGGAAACAGATGCCCCTCTGTGAACTCTGAAGCCTGTGTATTCAGTCAGGATCCAGCTATGTGGTAAGTACATTGACTCCAACCCCCAAGTAGATAAAGCTCTGGAAGAAGGAGAGTTAAGTTTCTAGGCCAAGGTCAAAAAACAGATGTGTGTGTCTGTCGAGGTTGTCTCCGTGGGTGATGACAGGCAGGGAAAGGAGACAGATTCCCTGAAAAGAGTCTGTCAGAACCACTGCTTAAGGATTATCAAACAGCCCAGGACTTCCTCCCCACTGAGGTCTGCCTCCACCCTATGCCCTGCCGTGTATGTCTACACAACACCCAAAGCAAAGCATTCACTTGAAACTCTATCCTGACAGTGGAAATTTTTAAAAGATCTTCACAATGGAAAAGATCCAGTGTTAAAGGCCATGTGGCAAGGGGCATAAGTGAGTTAATTCCAGACATCATGTTTTCTGAATTTCCATTCATATTTTCCCATCTGTTTAACTGAAGCAAACATTCCCACTTAGATTTAGTCCTCTCTTTCTGAGTTTTCTCTCGCTAGCCTCCTGGATACTGCCAGTTTGTTCACTCAATCAATTAAAAATTACTGAGCACTTACCACGCATGAGTTGTTGGGCTAATGAGGAATCAACACACTTTCTACCACAGAGCAGTTTACTTATTCTAGGAATATCTGTTGAGCATTGCCTGCCTACACAGCTCTGTGTGAGGTGCTAGGGAAGAAAGAGAGCATTCGAGAAGCTCAGATACATTTGCTTTGGTTGTTGTCTTCTTAGCTATAATTATCCAATGTACTCAATACTATTATGAAGCCAGTAGACAATCTGATGCACACCCACACAGGAGAAAAACTCATTTCAATTGAAGTTGGGGGGAGGGGTACTGGGGGAGAGGGGAGGGGAAACATAAATATAAGAGGGACTCTACCTAATAAAATCAAATATTTCGATCTGGTTGTTCGTACTCTCACGTTAACCTGAAATAAATTCACTTTTCAATAACAAAGGAAGCTGAGACACATCTAGAGAAACATGCAAGGTCAAAATATAGCCCATTTCTACTATCAAAGAAATAAACCCCTGTTCCAGAAGTGTGGTTTTCCTGGGAACCTGTGAGATGTGGAGAATCTCACACCCCACCCCAGACGTGCTGGATCAGAACCTGCATATTAAGGAGGTCCCTAAGGGCTTCCAGTTACATTAAAGTGTGAGATCTACTGATCTAGAGGAGGAAAGTTCTGAGAGAGAGAGATTATTGTGCACTTCAATGGTAAAAAAAAAATCTAGGCAGGAGTTTGCCTTTGAAGAATGCCTGAGCTTTGGCTGGGTACAGAGGACTCAAAAAAGAGTAATTTCCCCTGTCCACTGAGTTAAAAAAAAGTCATGTCTGTAAACTGCAGAAGGCAGTACAATTTTGCAGGCACATTTTCCACAACAGCAAAAGCTTTGAGTCAGGTAGGATGAGGCTGCAAATTCTTCTGGCTGATGCTGTCAGGATCTCCAAATGGCTCCTTGCCCAGGTTTTGACAGCTTCAAGGTCAGATTGTGTGGTGTCCTGGAATGGACCCGCCCATGAAAGATTCCTGGCCTGGTCCAAACTGCCTGTCAGTCAAGTAGATCGACCAATGAGACTCTGGCTCATTACTTTCCAGCAGTTACTCAGCCAATTGGCAGCTTCCAGCAAACTGAGACCTGGGGTGGCATCCTGTGAACATAGGCTGCTTTATCAAGCCAGCTCAGCAGAGCAGATAAATCCCTGTGAAGTTGTGATTAGAGGCTGTTGGCACCATGACTGTTGTTTCATATGGGATCAGCCACAATTTTTCTTACACTCACCCTTCTTGCATTCAATTCAAGAACTAAGTATTTTTTAAATATAAAAACTGAAACAAATAAATGAACTTACTAAAAGCTGATTCTCTTTAAGGTTATTTCCTGTCTATTTGCCCAATAATTGAATCAGATTATACAGAACTGCACAATTTCACAAAACCTCACATTCGTCATTGAATACTTTGCTCAAAATTCAGTCATGTGGTTCATGGTAATAAAATCTGTCTGTCATAAGCTCTAAAGACAATGTGGCCCAAGTCACCTACCACTGGGAAGATTTCTCCATGAAATTATTTCCCAGAAGCAGGAATGAGTTTGTGCTGAAGCATCTATACCCTCTCACTTCCGTGGCAACTAGGAGGGATGAGAAGTTGGGCTGAGGCTGAGAGGTGGGACTCCTCTGGCTGGCTCAAGTGAAATGGAACCTAGGATTTCAACTCATCAGCTTTGTCCTCATCTTCTTGATTGATGCTCAGTTAATATGGGGGCAATCACAGCCTGCATGGAACAACCACCATTTACCTCCTCCCAACACCTCCTGTCCTCTCCTTTCTCTTCTCTACCCAGTCCCCAGCAATCTGGAAGCACTGGTCAGCTGACTCACTCTCTAAAACCATTCCCATACAGGTGTTTCCAACCTGGTGCCACCTGAGAAAGATTCGGGGAAGGAGAGGTCACACACCGAGAAGCACAGACATGCCCCCCTCTCCCTGGGGAGTCTGCTATTTAGGAAAAGCCTTTTGAGAGAGGAGGGTCAAGCCGCAAAGCCTCATCTCATCATTATCTTTCCTGCTTCTCAGAAGTCTTTCAGGGACTGAGCATTTTGTGGTGTGTTTTTGAAATAATCAAATGAAAGTGTGAGAGATCTGTAAGCCACATGGGTAAGGAGTGGTGGGAAGTACTGATTGACGAAAGTGAGCTGAAATGTTCCGTTGGATGTTGGAGGCATCATTGTGGGAAGAGACAGCAGGTGCATTCTTTGGGGTTCCTGCAGGGAGGATACAAATTTGATGAAGGAGGCACTTACAAGGAGAAGTCACCCAACCATGGGAGGCAAAGCTCTGCTGCCTGAGGGGGGAGTTCCCTATCCAGGCAGGTACTCAAGCTGAAGCTCCATGACTATTTTTAGGAGTCACTTGCATTATAAGGGAAAGAAATGAGAATGTAACTTTATCATTCTTTCACTCTGAGAAACCCATGAAATGCTAACCTTTACAGAGTAGCTCCTGTGGTCTCATTTTACACATATTATTCCAGTTAACTCCCACCACAGTCCCACAAGGTAGGTACAGTTGCTATGGTTTGTTTTGTTTGGAATGCGCTCATCCCAGGTGTCTGAGTGTGTGCCTCTCTCTCCAGCATGTTATCATCTCCAGGGGTGCTCCCTTTCTGCCCCTCCTCATGTCTTCATCCCTTATCCTCCTTTGACATTGAGCACTTAAAATTATACAACAATTACATCATTTAAGATGTGTCTCCTCGATGAGGACAGGACTGGGCTGGCTTTGCTTAGTGCTCCATACTCAGAATATGCAATGAAGAGCCAGCCTGGTAGGTTCCTGGAAAATAGCGTGGAATGGATAAGTGAGTCCATTTTACAGACGAGGAAACTGAGGCATTGAAGAGGTAAAGTAACATCCTCAGATCACACAGTGAGTAAATGGAAGAGCCAGGATTTGAACAATTTGGCTCCAGAGCCCATACACGTAATACGTCTACAAAAAGTCCCCAAGTTATGATGGCTCCATTTACTATTTTTTGACTTCAAAGTGGTGCAAAAGCAACATGATTCAGTAGAAACCCTCTTTAATTACCCATACAACTGTCCTCTTGTTCACTTTTAATGCAGTATTGAATAAACTACATGAGCTATTCAACACTTTATAAAATAGGCTTTATGTTAAAATCATTTTGCCCATGTAAGTGTTCTGAGCATATTTAAGATAGGCTAAGCTACAACTTCTGCAGTTTAGGTGTATTAAATGCATTTTGACTTATGATATTTTCAGCTTCCAAGGGGTTTATCTGGACATAGCCCCATTGTACATTGAGGTACACCCGTACTCCATTTGACGCTTTGAAGAAAATCACCTTTTTCTTAGTGAAAAGCTGTGGAACACTTGAAAATTCAACAGCTCGTGCTGGCTCTTATTCTCCTACTTCAAATAATTTGTGTCTATAAGCAAGTGCACACTGGTTGCCTCCAACATGTTATCAAAAGGCCCAGGGTGAGAGACAGAGGTTGTAATGCAGAGGGCACAAAGCTTCCTTTTGCCTTGGTGGTTTTCCAGCTGTGCCGTGATTTAGTGAGTGGAGCAGGTAGGTCAGGAGGGGACAGAGAGCAGTGTGGCAGTCACCTGATCCTAATCTGTCTCTGGACAGATATATTGATTCTGACACAGCTCCCTTGCCTGGAGTCCTCAAAATCAAATTTGCAAATTCAGAGCAGACATCTTGCTCCCCAAGAGATTTAAAACCACACCCAATGTCATCCTTTTAACACAGGGGCTGAATTTGTGTTTCCTGCTGCCTCCCTCCTGGTGGGGCTCATATTTTTCCATGACAAAAACTGTGTTTATTTGAATATTAACAGGTTATAAAAGTGGGCTTATGTAGTTAATGAAAAAGAGTATGAACTTGAAAATCAAATGAACTTGAGTTACAATTCAAGTTACCTCTCTGAACCCCTCAGTTTTCTTGCATGAAAAATTGGAACGATGCCTTCTCACATGGTTTTTGTAAGAATTAGATGGGAAAATATTAAAAGGGGGCATCTGCCATTGATTTTTCTCTTTAACTGTCAGGACATTGTTTTCCTGCTAGCCGCCTTCTAACCTTTCTGTAGCCGGGCACAGAAAGAAGAATTGTGTAAAGGAGACATCAGGGTTGAATCCAAAATGGCTAAATCAAATTAACAAAAGGACAAGGGCATTCCAGTTCATGGTGGCCAGGAAAGCGCTATATTCATGCACTGTCTGCACGGCTCAGATATACAGGGCAGGCCTTGAACCTTCTCCCTGTGCCGTGTACCCTGCTTACTGGAATGCTACCCACTGTTTCTCTAAAGGAACAAATCTAAGAGTGATGGTGCAGGAGCTCTCATGATGAGAGATTGCCCTGGTCATGTCTTCTCTTGAAACCCACAAGGGAAGGTAGGGGCAATTTTACTAGGTTAGACCTTTTTCAAGACCCAGCTGGGCTAGTGGCTAAGCAGTTTTTGGTTTAGTCTTGAGATCATCATTGTTCCAAGCTTAATAT
Source organism: Perodicticus potto (assembly GCA_963574655.1). Lineage (NCBI taxonomy): Eukaryota > Metazoa > Chordata > Mammalia > Primates > Lorisidae > Perodicticus > Perodicticus potto. The sequence goes on along the minus strand of CAUYRH010103614.1, from coordinate 48,234 downwards.
CATCCTTGGTTACCTGGTAGGATCAAATTCTGCTGCTGGGCTTCTCACTAGCAAAACACATAGACTAATTGCTCATAAAAAAAATGATACTGACTGATAAAATATACAGAGAAATATGCCTATGGTGTGAATCTATGAGCTTCAATTGCTATCAGTAAACTTTTGCTCCTAACTCTATATCATCAGCAAAATGGGCTCCGTTCTGGCTCCTGATGCAAAGTCCTACTCAGCTGTGTCTAGTTGTCCACAAGGAAGGATAGGAAAATGCATTTCCAATCTCAGATATCTCCAGTGGGAGGCAGGTTCTAGCTCCTTCTGAGTCTCGTCACATAGGAAGAGATGTTTAAAGGCACAGAGTAAACTGAAAGATTGTGCTTATCGTTGGGGTGCTTCAAAATACAGGTGAACCTTGGAGTACATTTATACTCTCAATCTGAAACAAAACCGAAAACAAAATTAAACCTGAAATCTTGGGAATGAGAAGTCCGAAGAGTGCCTTGCATATAATGGGACTCCATAAATAATTAGAATGGATGACATGATAAATAAATAGCTCAATCCCATGGCTTCCAATATCTGAGTGATACAGAGTTTTCCTGAAAGTACTCAGGAAATAAAAGAATGCCTCAGAGTGACATGTAAGTCCAAGAAAAGATTTTAAATCCCTAAAGAGGAGCAGATATTTACATTTTTTTTTTTTGCTTTGTATTTTTCAATAGATTAATAAATAATAAAGGAATTCTGGTCTCTTCCCTGGAGGCCATCATTTACTTAGACAGATTTTACTGTTTGTTCTTACTAAATAATATCAGTTTTAACTCCATGCTACCCAAAAAGAGTACTTGATATGTATGCCCTCCACTCAGTTATACAAATAAAGATAAATATTTAGTCCAGGACTTCTCAGCTTTGAAGCTGTGAACATTTGGGACTGGGTCATCCTTGTGATGAGGAGCCGTACACTATAGGATGTTTAGAAATATCCCACTAGTATGGCATGCCTCTTGGGGGCAGGACACAATTATAAGAGGGACTTCATCTAACGAATGCAATCGGCATAACCTAATATTTTGTACCCTCAATGAATCCCAAACAATAAAAAAAAAAAAAGCAGAAATATCCCTCTCGACTCCAGTAGCACCCTCACCCTGAGGAATAGCAATCAAAATTATATCCAGACATTGCCAAATATCCCTAGGAGCCAAAAGAACCTCTGGTTGAATGATGTAGGCCTTCAAAATGGTCAGCTGCTAGCTAAATTTGATTTCTGAGCTTTTAAAAATTGTAAACCAAGTTTTGTCTAAGTAGAGCTCTGCCTTGATATCTGCCTTGTCATCAATTAGGCCCTGAATAGAGTAGTTACTCAGAGACCAGAGATCCTGAAGGGCTCTGAGTCTTCAAGATAGATTCTTATGCCAAATGATACTCTCTCCATTAACTACTGGCTCAATCATGCTGCTTAACAAACCGCTCTAGAATTCAGTGATTTAAAACAGCATTTATTCCTCTGTTTTCTGGATCTAAAGGTTGGCTGGAGCCTCCCAGGGTCCATAGTTTGACTAGGGCAATTCTGTTCAATGAATCCAGTTTTGTGACCCTTCTTCTAGGAAGAAGCTCTTCTCATGATGAAAGAAGAAGTTTCCAGAAGCACTAGTGAAAATGTGCACTCTCTCCTGAGGTCTGAGAAGGTCCTTGGCGTGCTACATAGTCAAAGCTGACATTAGCTAGGCAGGAAAGTACACACCTCCCTTGAAGCCTGCGGGGAAGGAATGAAGATATGAGGATATTCTGGACAACGGTTTACCATAGAAAGAAGCACAAACTTCAAAGACCACATTTTCAGTACCACCCCTAGGGGAAGAGTGCTGGCTCTTCAGTTCCCACCAGCTCCATTTCTTTAAGAGACAAAGGCAGGAAGTATCACCTGAGTTTAAGCCATGATTGCAAAACAGATTAAGATCTTGGTGGGAAAATGTTCAACACAAATACCAAACTTGTCTTAGCTACTTTTAAGAAATATTACTATTCAATCAGTAGCCTGGTGGTTTTACTGTTTTGTTTTATTTTGTTTTCAGGACCCCTTGGTGAATAGTGTCTAAGTCTGGGTTAATTACTTCAAAGGAAATCTCAAGTATGGATGCAAGTGATTTAGCATTTAATATTCCTCTTCTTTTCAACTAGACTACTAAATAAATCACTAGTGGCTTGACAATAGCCAGCAGCCTGCAATGGAGGCAGGGAGTTGTGTTTCATTCCGCCTTCTCATGTACTCTGCATTAGTCATGGCCAAATTAGAGAGCCCTGTGCACTGTTTAGGCTTCAATGTTTTTTAAAGCGTAGATAGAGGAATGGAATGGATCCAAAAGAAAAATTATGATTCAAATAGAAGAGAAGATGCCTCCTTGTGGGATCTTCAATAAATATCTACTGTTGATTTTATTAACTCATAAACATGAAAGCTAAAAGATCACTCACATACTCCCAATACATCTTCCCAGGAGACCTGATTGAGGTCAACCTCATAATTTTACAGATGAGGAAAATTGAATTCAAAGAAAATCCATGTGTTGTACAAGGGCTCTCTTTAGAAGTAACAGACCCCTCAGCTAGATCAACCCAGGCTTTTTTAGCTCCTGATCCCAGAAACTTTCAAGTATACCATGTTTCTTTATTAAAGGAAAGAAACTGTGGGTAAGGCAACTATGGCCATTTTGGATTTTCGGTAAATGAAAACCTCTTATATCATCCATGGTGCAGAATTCCGGGGTCTCAAGTGGAGCAGCCAAAAGGCTTATTTTGTAGAACAACGGGACATGCCTCTATGGCCCCATTCATGAAGAGGTGGGATGAGAATGACAGGATCCCCAGGCTTCCTGACAGAATGTCCATCCTGTCCATTCTGTCACCTGGACCTCCATATGTCAAGTCCTGCGAAAATTTTTCCTTTCTTTGCTGCTTTATAGACATCTGACATTCTAACAGCTTTGAAAACATTTCTCTTGATTTCCTCCCACTTTCTCGTGGCTGTTTGTTAGTTCTTTCTGTGCTTGCTCTTCTTCAGTACTTATCCTAAATATGCTATTCCCCCTGGCCTGTCCCTCCCTTCATTCTGTTTATTGTCCTTAGGCCTTGGGGTTATGACCCCAAAGCTTTATCTCTAGCCCAAACTTCTTTTTAAAGCCCCACACTTTCAACCTCCCAGGTTGAAATGGCCCATTGGCACCTGAGCTGCATTCGAGTTTCTCCGTGCTTGTCCCTCAAGCCCCCTTGCCTTCTGCAGCATTCCCCTGTCAGTCAGGAGCAGCACTTACCCAACTGCCCAATCCAGAATCTAGGCCTGTGATACAGATGTCACCGTTCCCAGCACACCTCACATCTAAGGGTGAGCCCTGCAGTATTTTCCAATTGTCCTCTTACCTTCACTTGCAGACGTTGTCTGAGTTCAGTCACGTGTTGTCATTTCTTGCCTGGCCTGTGCACTGGCTTCCTAACTGTTCCCTCTGCCCAATCCCAGCCCTTCCTGGCTCCCATCCCTAAGTTATTCTCATACAACCACAAGCCACCTGTACAGAACACAAATTCATCAGAGAGCTTTCTCGAATAAAGAGTAAAGTTGAGCCTTGTATAGTAGCCTGGTTTATGCTCATGTACTCTGAGAATGGGACAATTGTTTATCTATTCAACATAATAGTCATTAAGTGCCCATTATGAGCCTGGCCTAGAACAACAGAGGCAAGGAATATTTTCTTAAAAATAATTCCTCTTATACAGCTTAAAACTTAGTAGTGAGAGATACACAATATAAAAGTAAATATTTATAATACACAATATAGATCAATATGAAAGTGAAAAGTGCTTTGGAGAAAAATTAAGCAGAAATTAGGAATGTTGGGAGGGTTGAAATTCGAGGCAAAGTCTGAGAACATGACATCTAAAGAAAGTGGCAAATGTAGTGAATGTGGATAACCTGGAGAAACAAGATCCTAGACTGTGGGAACAGCAAGTACAAAGGCCCTGAGGCAGCAATGTACCTGTCATGTTGAACAAATACCAAAAGAGTTCACAAAGTGAGAAAAATGACAGTAGCCAGATTTAATAGCATCCATTGCTAATGATTGAAACAACGTTTAGAAGTCAGATTAAAAAAAAAAAAAAAGGAATCAACCAAAGAAATCTAGTGTTTTTGGCTTTTCCTGTGGTCTGCAAGAAACTGTCAGTTGGTATATCTGTTGTCAGAATATTATGTTCTAGTAAGTTTTTGCTGGGCAACAAACACCTTTAAATCCCATTTACTTACAAACCACAGCATTTGTTTTGTTTTGTTTTTCACTCATACATCTGTGGGTTAGTTGATCTTGGTTGGGCTCAGTAACTTTACTCCAGGTCGTAAGTTGGGCTCAAGTCTGCCTTCCTTGTCTCTTAGTTTTTCCTGAACCAAAAGATGTATTTTTCTCATGGTGATGAGAAGAACAAGAGACCCAGCCAAACCTTGTAAGCACTGTTACATTCGAGCTCCCCTAGAATGCTATTGGTTAAAGCAAATTACATGGCCAACCCCACCCTCAAACAGATGGGGAATGTTATGCTACATGCCCTGAAGGGAGGTACTGCACAGTCCACAGCACAGGTATGGTTATATAATTCCACAACAGGAAAGGAGTAAAGCATTAAGAGGAATCTTCAGTCTTCCCCTTGTTGCAGTCCAGCCTTGTATGTCTACAGACTTTTGCCATAAGGTAAAGCCCGAAGTCTGAGTTGTAGTTGAGTCCTTCACCCACGGAACCATGAAACCCAGATAATGTAACCTAATTGTATGTATCCTTACATTAACCCCAAATGTATTAATTAATTAACTATTAATTGATTAATTAATTTTCAAAAGCACTCACCCCTTTCTTCAATACCTACTTAAAGGCCCCACAGGTGACAGGCACTCATGAAACTATTTCTTAAAAATAATGATAAATATTTAATGATAAAATATTTAATAATAAAAGAGAATATATATAAGAAATGTTTAATGATAAGTAAGGATACGTGCCTTATTTCATATGACCCAGGCAACAATTTTTGAATTAAATAAAAAATATAAGTCATCCCAATCTTACAAGTGAAGAAGAATGTAAATGACTTGTCATTCAGAAGGTGGTGGAAACAAGGCTGGAGCCCAATTCTTTATTCTCTAAAAGAAAAGGGGAAAATACCAACATTGTCTCAAAATTAATTTTACAGCAATATGAGGCCTGTATTTGATTAGAGTGGTCTGGAATTTGAAGTGCATTTAGTTATAAGTAATTTTGGTTAATCTGACATTCTGTGAAACATAATAAAGTCTGAAGTGAGTCTGAGCTGGGTTTGGGCTTTTTTATATTAGCCTGGCTGAGCTAGGCAAGCTGACTGTTCACTCAGCCATTTATTCATCATTCAACCAATGTGAATTGAGTGTTTATAACAAGAATTGTTCTTAATGGTGGGAATTTCACTATGAGCAAAATAGATAATTGTAGTGCTCTTTGAAATGCAGACAGTAATACATATGAAGCTGGTACTGACAGCTCTGAAAAAGATAAAACAGAGTTGGTTAACAAGAGGTTAAGAGTCATAATACCCAACATTAAGTAGAGGAAAGAAAGGAGAAAGCTGTGGTCCCAATGGCAGGAAAGGATTTGGCCAGCTGGTAAAAGGAAGGATAGACTCAAAGCACCAAGAAAGGTATTGTATCAAATGTGCAACTCTTGTCTGGGGTTGGTGGCTCAACCTGCGGGAGGGGTGGGGAACCTGCAGCCTTGGGGCCATACATGGCCTTTCGAATCCTTGAATGTGGCTTTTTGACTAAATCCAAATTTTCCAGAACTAATACTTTGGTAAGGATTTCTCACACTGCTTATAAACTGATTGTTGGGTTTTGGTTTTATTTTTCATTCCTTGAAACTCTCTGAAAGAGTCATCTCTCTCAATTTTTTTCCTTCTTAGATTTTGAAATCCAGGTTGGATTAAAAAAAAAAAGTGGGGCCTATCCTAGAACCCAACACAAAGGAGGTCAATGCATTTTCAAGGTGCTTATGAAACATTTCTCACCAGTAGAGTTCATAGAAGGGCACTTCTGAAAGGACTAAAGGGTTCTGAGTAGTTTTCTTCATTCCGCCACCAGGAAAAAAATAATAATAATCTTGAGTATGACTTGCATAAAAATCTACCTTCATTCAAGATACTGCCTGTAATTTAATTGCAAATGTTGGTTTTGGCTTACACAAAGTGGAGAGATGGGGTGGCATGGAGGAATTGTACAGGAAGGAGAGAGCCTTCAGGAATAAGAACAGGCTAGGAGAAGAGGCTTCATATCACTGTCTTTTCTCAGGGAGGAAGAAAATCTTTAGGAAGCTTAAGGCAAAAAATTTCTTTGCATTTACTTTGACAAGTGCCATCTGTTAATAGCAAATGATTCTGTATTTCATATACAGTATAAATATAAGGTTCCTTTTAAAATAACTTTAATTTGAAAAGTTAGTACAGGTGGTATATTCTCAGATTAGGATTTTTTTTTTCTAGCCTCCTCTTCTCTTTCCAAGAGATTAGGGATTGTAAAACTATATTGTCCAGACACTCTTGCAGTTGGGTTCTGGAAATGAATTATGCTGTGCCAATAAAGTGCAGTCATATGAGTTTTGAACGGCAGAAATAAAAGTAGGAGCAATGTTGGTGTGATAGAGGCAGTTGATGGAGAGATGCGAAGGAATCAGACTCACAGTTCTGCTTTCCGATCAACAACCTCATGGGAATGGAGACAGTTACGGAGGCGCAAGAGTGGGAAACAACCATAGTTTTTTGACTTTGACATTGAAGCCAAAATTCCACTGGTGCCTCTTACTTCCACTCTTCCCATCATTCTGTAAGCATTTATTTCCCTGTATCAAAGCACCTCCTACATGAAATACCTAGAGTGGTTTCTTGTTCCTTCACTGAAACTTATTAAAATGGCACATGTGATAAAAATTGTGAAGGAAGTAAACACCAGTCTCATGAAGCCATGACTCAAAACATTCTCATAATTTACACACAATGGAAAATTTTACAATTTGGTGGCAAAGTAAAGCAGAAAATGCTGAGGGAAACACTTATTAATTGATGTTCTAAGACCTCTAATAATCTGTTCAATTCCTTTTATGAATTATGCTGTTAATGGCAAATAATTCTAGATTTTAATTTATGGTCTAAATATGTGGTTTATGGTTTCAATTAATCTAATCATCCTTTAGCTTATTCTTCAACTGACTAGGACAATGTTTGTGGAACATTTTGATGGTGTATAGAGAAGCAGAATCTGGCTCTTTGGTTACCTTGATTGCAGAATAAAAACTGCACACTTACCTTAAGCCATCTGCCTAATCATACCATTTACCTAGCACTTGAGCTTCTAGAAACCAGAAGTTGGGATTGGTGGATAGATGGCTCCTTCAATAAACATGAAGAATGGCTTCAAAATAGCTATGGATAAACCATGAGTTTAGAGCTCCATACCAATGACAGAGGATATGAAAAGAAGGTCAATGACAGAGAGGACATGAAAAGAAGGTCAATGACAGAGAAGATATAAAAAGAAAGTAAATATGCTATTGGCCATCAGCCCTCTGAGCTCTTATGCACGCAGAAGTTTATTTAATTTCTCAGGGGAACATAGAGGAATTATAAAAGGACACCTTAAAGAGAACAGGCAAAGCATTTGAAAGCATCTACAAATCTGCATTGTTATTATCACAGCAAAGGGGTCTTTTGAATACTGAGCTAAGTCTTTTTTTTTTTTTTTTAAACAGAGCCTCAAGCTGTCGCCCTGGGTAGAGTGCCCTGGCATCACAGCTCACAGTAACCTCCAACTCCTGGGCTCAAGAGATTCTCTTGCCTCTGCCTCCTGAGTAGCTGGGACTACCGGTGCCCACCTCAATGCCTGGCTATTTTTTGGTTTCAGCCATCATTGTTGTTTGGAGGGCCCAGGCTGTATTCAAACCCACCAGTTCGCTGGTGCCTTAGCCACTTGAGCCACAGGTGCCAAGCCACTGAGCTACGTCTTGCTCTAGAGTTGAGGGGTCTTAGGTTTTTGGAGAATTTTATAAGCAGGATTGTGTTATTGACTATAAGATCCCCCTTTTCTTTTTTCACATTGATAAAGGATCTGGACTTAGTTACGTGAGCCAATGAATGTTCTTTACCTTTTAAGTCGGTTTTCACTGAGCCTCTGTCATTCATTATCCAAAGTATCCTGACCGGTGCTTCAATATTCATTCTCAATATTAGCATAATACTATTTCAGAGAAGATACTTTTTTCTTAATTTTTCTGTAATCTTCCAGAATTCTTTCCTCTCCCAGGTTCATCATATATTCATTCAGCAAACTTTTGTAGAGCACCCACCCTATGCCAGGCATCCACAACAATAGTTTTAGGAAAATTAATAAGGTAGTTTTACAAAAATTAATAAGGCATAGATCTTGCCATTAAAATGTTCAGGGTCAAGGCCGGATGCCATGGTTCAGGCCTGTAATCATAGCACTCTGGGAGGCCGAGGCAGGTGGCTTGCTTAAGCTCAAGAGTTTAAGACCAGCCTGAGCAAGACTGAGACCCCGTCTCTACTAAAAATAGAAAAAGTAGCCAGGTATTGTGGCATGTGTTTATAGTCCCAGCTGCTTGGGCAGCTGAGGCAAGAGGATTGCTCAAGCCCAAGAGTTTGAGGTTGCTGTGAGCTATGTTGCCACAGTACCCTACCTAGAGTGACAGAGTCAGCTCTGTCTCAAAAAAAAAAAAAAAAAATAGTTCAGAGTCAATTTTTCTTTCCCAAAGTGCTTATAAAGATTATCAGCTGACCATTTTGTTTTCTCTGAAATTTCAGTTTAAAAAAACAAAAATAATTCAGCTTTCAATTTCAAAATACTTATATCTCTTACCCATATTGGATGTGAATAGTGAATTTAGGACTATAAATTAATTTTCTCCAAACCCCTTTGGTTTTTAATGTGGTTACCAAATCTTCACCTTAGGAAAGTTACTTATGCTTTCTCTCTGAGCCTTGAGTTTCTCATCTGTAAGATGAAAGGATGGAATATAGTATTTCACCTCATAGTTTCTCAAACTGAAATGCTAACAGTTTGCTTACCTACATTGACCACTTTCTTCCTCTGAGACAATTTCCTACTCTGCACTGTAGCAGCTTCCATGACACGACTCATATCTCTCCAGCTTCCACCATGGAAAATCAAATGCTTTGTCCAGAATTCAGGGAGACTTCCCTGCTTCCATTTTTTAAACTTGTAATCCATTCTCTATGCAATAGCAAAACTGATCTTTCCAAACTACATGCTGTATTAAATCAAACTGCATACACCCCACCCCCACTTAAGATCTAGTGATATCTATCCCCTTGGGTTAAAAATCCAAATTCCTTACACTATCCCATCTTCCTCTTCTTCTCTCATCTGATTTCCTCTGTCTTCTCCCTAGCTCACTGTACTCCAGCCACACTGTTCTTTTGTCCCTCCTCGAATTTGCCAGCCTTGTTTCCTTCTCAGAGCCTTTGGTCCTACTGCTTTTTCTTCCCAGAATATTTTCTCCCCAGATCTTGGCAAAGTTTGCTCCCTCCCTCCACCCAAGTTATCCATTCAAAGAGTTATCCTGACCTACGTCTCCCATCTAAAACAGCTTCCTGCTCCCCCACTTCTCTCTACTTTGATTTATTTTTCTTCCCAGCTCTTATCACTCAATTAAATATACCATGTTATGAAAATACCTTGTTACATAATTAACATTTGATTTAATATAATTTAATGTAAATCACATTAGCATAGAGAATAACAAATAGTAGAGGCTTAGTTGGTTTTGAAGAAAGAATGAGTAATTCTACTCTAATTCCTATAATGGCCATCTGTTCAGCTTTGAGGTATTGATGACAATAATGCACATTGGTCATCATATACTGTTTTAAGCATCTTTTTGTTCTTATGTATGGACTGTTTTTCTACCCATGTAGATTTTAAGGAATTTTAAGATCCCACAAACAAATATTCCTTCTTTGGTGAAGTCTTACAGGTTGTTATTAGCAAGTAGAACTGTAAGAAAATTCTCAGGAGGGACTTTATACTATGTAGATAAAAATAAGCTTTTCTCACATTCTTAAAAAATTAACTGAGACATTGCAGAATTAATTTCAAGACCATCTGTACTGAGTAGCATATATAACTTGCTTACCAGGTAGAATCACAAACCAGGTTTCAGAAATTGTGATACAGACCCAGGGTTAAATTCAAAGTGAAGTGTTCTGCTAATGAGATCTTTCTACTATTGTATCATTTGATGACTAGATTGTAAAGATATGGCTCAGAGAGACCACATCGTAAGCTGGGCAAAACACCCCCTGCCCATCCAGAAAGCAACTCACAGAACCACGTCAAAGTCTGCATAATGAGTTTAGTTCTGTGGCTTGAAAGCATAAAAATGTAAAAAAGGTAATGAAAAATTACTTTTAAGAATTACACCTAAGTTAACATCCGGAGGAAGAGGGAAACCATTATTTTGCTGCCACATCTGCCTATGGTCTAAATTAAAACATCGAGAAAAATAATCAGAGTAAAGTCCTGATGAACAGGATAAAACTTAGAAAATAAAAGGTCAGGAATCTTCCTGATGTCTACATTTACAAAGAATACACAAGAATTTTTGTAACAGTGCTATTTGCAGTAGTCAAAAATGTTGAGAATCCCCATGTCTACCTCAACAGTTATGTGGATAAATAAATATTTGGGGACCAGGTACAGTGACTCACGCCTGTAAGCCTGGCATTCTGGGAGGTAGCAAAGGGTAGATTGCTTAAGCTCAAAAGTTTGAGATCAGCCTGAGCAGAGTGAGACCGTGTCTCTACTAAAAGTAGAAAAATGAGCTGGGTACTGTGGAGGGCACCTGTGGTCCCAGGTGATCTGGGGATTGCTTGAGCCCAGGAGTTTGAGATTGCTATAAGCTGTGATGCAATAGCCCTCTAGCCTGGCATAATAGAATGAGACTCTGTCTCAAAAATAAATTAAATAAATAAATAAATAAAATACATTTGAATTCATGAAATGGATTCATATACAAAAAATGGGGATGGATGACTTACAACTGCATGCAATGATATTAATACATCCCCCAAACACACTGTTGAGAGAAAGACACCAGACAACCAGACATATAAGGATAATAAGTAATTCAATATGTAAAGTTTAAAAGAATCAGAATTAATTCATGGAGTGAGAAGTCAGGATAGTAGTTACCATTAAAGTACCCTTAACGTGACTAGAACATGAAGGAGACATCTGGGGTGCTAGTAGTGATCTAGCTCTGTATTTGGTCCTGGTAAATGTGTTAACTTTACCAAAGCTCATTTAGTTGCATATTTCTAATGTATGCATATCCCTGCATTTATTTTCTATTTCAATGAAAAGCTCACCAAAAAATAAAACTTCTTCATGTGTTTAAGGAATTTTAAGGCAAGAAAATTAAGAATGCCCTCTTTTGCAAGTACTCCCAGATTGATATGCCAACTGTCAAACCCATCAAAAAAAGTATGTGTTAAAGAGAAGTTGAATCTTTAGCTGAACCCCACAAAAAGAGCTCATTTGATTCTGAAGATGTCATACATCCCGATTTTGTCTAGAAAAGTGCTTTGGTTTTCAGGATCCGAAGTTATATAAATATATTTTCTAAAATTTCACAATGTCCCTCCTTGTCATTCACCCAAACCATTATACACACACACACACGTATATAGACATGTATATACGTATATATATGAATGAATGAGAAGACTAAAGGATAGACTTTTTTTAATCTTCTAGCTCATGTCACATAATGTTAACAAAGTTCTGTATCTTGAGTTTAGCTCAGTGGCTTGAAAGCATAAAAGAACAAAATAAAGTAATGAAGAATTATCAAGCCAACATCCAGATAAAGAGGTGAATTATTATTTTGTGCTGTACTACATGCCTACCCATATGGAAGATATATCTGAGAGGTTGAAGAGGATTTTTTCAGCTTTACTGGGTCAGAGGAAGAAAAATTGGCAACAAAATCCCCCATCTTTCACATACAGCCTAAATTTGATTTTTCTGGGTTGCCAAGATAATATAAATTCCTAAATTGGATTAAGGTGCCCCCAAATTGCTAGTCTCACAGGCAAATGACAGAAATAAATGAAATTTCCCTCTGAAGGCTTTATCCTAAGACAAAATAACTTTTACAAATGTTTTTTGAAATATAATGTCTTACATAAAATGAAATCAGGTAAAAGTTGCAGAAGAATGCCAAACAGCATTAAAATAGCATCAAAAACTTCAGACCAAAAAAACCCCAAAAACTCCTCCTTATACACATATAACTATAAAAAAACAGACTTTAAGATAACTGTTTGCCATAATAAAACATAATAAAAACTAAAATGGAAAAATTTGACAAAGATTTTTTAAAAGAACAAAATAAAAGCCTAGAATTTAGCCAAAGGAAAAATTAACGGATAACTGTAAGCAGAATGGACAGAGCTAAAGAGAGAATTTTTGAACTGAAAAACATCTTAGAAAATAAAAACAAACCAAGCATGTAGAGGTAAAATGCTAACTCACACTAATTTCACCAAGAGGCAGGCTGCCTCACAGCAAGTTTCTCCACTATCATCACCCACCAGAAGCCTAAATTCAGAGATGACTTGGAAAGAGATTGGCATAGGCTTTATTCCAAATGCGGATAAAAGTTGTTGGGTCTTCACATGGTATTTTTAAGATTTTTGAAGGTAAATATCTTTAGACTGAACAAATGACCTCCAGATAATCATGGCCCAGCAATACTCTTTGATGTTTAACCTCCAACACACTATACTTATATTTTCTGCCAGAATAGAAGACAATTTGAGTTTCCTGCCTTTTAATTAATTCTTAGGCATCAAAAACATTGCCCCTTTCTACTTGCCCATTGAAGATTAAGAAGATCTCTTGTAGGAGCAAAAATTTACATGGAGGAATATACATGTCTATGTGACTGCTGCCCTCATCTTCTGCTGCTCCCAATGAGTTCATTGACCCTTCCTCTCTTTGGAATAAAAAGCCACTAAGGTAGAACTCCAAAGTGTGTTTGATTTCACCGATCAGAGACTTTTTTACTTACTCACCCAAAATTTTATGATACTTAAGAAAATATGATCTCTAAACATGAGTTGGGTTGGTGATGAAAAAATAAAAAAGAAAGAAAAATAAAGTACTCCCTGATAAAAATAAAACCACTTCTGGGATTAGCAATCACCTTCACAGTAGACTACGAGTGTTGGCTTTATGGAGAACTCCTGGAAACTCCTTTCCAGTTTCCCTGGAAAGGGAAACAACAGTAACTTCATGAGATAATTAGCTCTTCTTCTGTCAACTCTGACTGAAAATTCTCATCTAAATCGCAGATGCCCTGGTCTGAGAAATTAAGCCTCTGATCTCTGTGGGTCCTATGAGTTTAGATCTTACGATTTTTTATTAGTTCTACTTAGTATTAGCAAAAAAACACTTTCCAATTCTGAGCTTTGGTCTTCTAGTCTGTAAAAGGAGTGATTTTATTTATGCTGGTTGTTTTCTATTCCAAAATCCCACATCTAAAGAACACTATTCTATTTCTTAACCCAGGTAGTGGTTACACATGTATTTTCTTCATAATTATTCTTTAAATGAAACATAAATGTTTTATACAACCTTTTAAACAAGTAATGTTTGACAATGTGTTGAAAGGGAAAAAATTCTAACGGAGGAAGCCAGTCTAGTACCATTCTTGAATTCATAAAAGTAGGTGTGAAAATTGAATGTCAGAGGCAAGAAGCCAAGAGCAGACTGAAGCTCGTAAAACTCCTGAGGCTTCAAACCATTTCAGGGATAACATAGAATCTAAGAAAGTAGAATGAATGCAGGGCAAGTAGGATTATCATAAGCTTGTAAAAGCCTCCACAATGGTCCTTGGAGGAAATTGAAATCCCAAGGTTGTTACTTAATGGTAGATTTCTTCTTAGTCAAATGTGACCATGGATATCTATTGCATAACCTACGAAACACTTTCTCTAGTTTACAATAAGGAACATCTTAACATTCTCAAAGTTACTTGATTGTACAACTTTTTTTCTTTATAGCATTTGTCTTTTGCCAAGTGCTGAGCTGGGCCACACCAATATAGGGACAACTGAGGTATGCCTATTTTCCAGGTACCTGCAGACTCAGAAGCTTCTATGTCACTTAGATTAAATTTCAAACTGCTTGTTCCTACAGAACTCCCTGAAATCCTCTAAGAACGTTCTACCTTTCACCCCTAGGCTGCTTTTCTGATGCACTTAAGAAAGTTCCCACCACAGGGCCCTTATACTTGCTCTACCTTCTACCAAAGGTTCCATTCTCCCATCTTTACCTGGCCAGGTCCTTCTTACCATTCTGGTCTCAAATGCACAAGATGTTTTTCTCCTCCTCCCAGTTTAAAACAAAAAGTTCTTTCTCCCTTGTCAGTCATTCTCTATCTCATTTCTCAAAAAAAAGTTCTTCCAAATACAACATATTGAAAGTATCTTTATTTTCTTTCTTTCTTTTTTCCTTCTTTCTTCTTTCCCTCCCTCCCTCCCTTTCTTCCTTCTTCTCTCTCTCTCTCTTTCTTTCTTTCAACAGGGTCTTACTCTGTTGGCTCAGCTGTAGAGCAGCTACATGATCATTGCTCACTATAGCCTCAAACTCCTAGGCTCACATGATCCTCCCTCCTCAGCCTCCCAAGTCTCTAGGATTACAGGTATGAGTCACATACTTACTCTTCCTTTATTTTTAAGATGTATTTCTATTCTTGCTCTTCTTTTATTTTTAAAATGTATTTCTATTCTTCCTTCAACATAAAGAAAGTTTAGTGAGTGCAAAGGCTTTGTTGCCTTGCCCACTACCATTTCCAGTGACCAGCGCAGTGCCTGGCACATAGTAGTTGCACATTAAAGTATTCAATTTTTAATATTATTTATAAATGAGTGAATAATATCTGACTAACTCATAAAAAATTCCAAATAATTTTTAAGGTCCTGTTTAGTCTTAAGATTTATATGATCCTAAGCCCTATGAAGGAGATAAAAGCTTCAAGAAAGTTGGAAGGTATGGAAAGGAGAGATAAATCCTGGTTGTATTTGTGCTTTCCAGGTTGGTTGGGGTTGCTGTAGAGGGCTTCACAGATGGTGTTGTTAGTGGAATTTGGAAATATGCCCTTGATTCTTCAAAGTAGAGAATAAAAGAAAGGCATTCCAAGTGGACTTAAAAGCCTTACCCAAAGCACGAAGATATAAGAATGCACAAAATGTTGGTATAACAGAAGATGAGTGGAAGGGAAGAGTAATTTATCCAATGGAAAGCTTTGGACTTTATTCTAGAGATGACAAAGATTACAAAGTAAAATGGGCTCAGAGCCCATAGTGGTTAGGGCACTTGATCACATGCACTGGGGTTGGTGGGTTTGAACTCAGCCTGGGCCTGCTAAAGGACAATGACAACCACAAAAAAAAAAAAAAAAAACATACATTGTGGTGGGTGCCTGTAGTCCTAGCTACTTGGAAGGCTTAGGCAAGAGAATTGCTTGAGCCCAAGAGTTTGAGGTTGCTGTGAGCTTTGACACCACAGCACTCTACCCAGGGCTACATACTAAAAGTCTGTCTCAGAAAAAAAAATAAAATAAAAAAATAAAAGAAGTAAAATGACCTCACCCATCTTGCAGAACTATTAGACAGACAGCAATGGATTTCTGTGGGTGTGGGTATCAACAAACACTCTAAAATGGTGTCTGAAATAATGCGTGCATGCATGTGTGTGTATGTGTGACATCTGGATACTTTAGTGTGGAGAGAGAATCAATGGTGTTCATGAAGACTCAACATAAAAGAAATGAAAACTAAGATAAACTATAAACACCAACATAGAGGGAAGCACCAACACTGAAAATAGAAGATCTAGCAGAAGAAATATTTGCTTTTTCAAAGGTGATATCTCCCTAAGTAGAATAAAGCCCATGAGTTGAATCTTTATGCTTTAAGGAAATGTTCAATTATACAAATCACAAACATTCAGGTAAACTGAAAATTTCTATAACACAAAAGGATTTTTTTTTTTTTTGCAGTTTTTGGCCGGGGCCAGGTTTGAACCACCACCTCCAGTATATGGGGCCAGTTCCCTACTCCTTTGAGCCACAGGCGCCACCCGACAAAAGGATTCTTTTATTGATAATATAGGAAAATCTTGAACTACAGCATAGAAGACAGTAATTGCTTACAGATAGGAAATATAGGCAAATTCAGCCCCTAATGAGACAAGAAAAGACAGAAAGGGGGAAAAGTACAAATGATGCTCATATTATTCTTGCCTCTGCCTCAATAATCCATTCTTTTGTAGTGGGCTGCACTCCCATGCTAAGGCCATTCCTCCCCTATCCCTATAGGTGAATAGTGAATTCTTTGGTCATCCCAAGCCAGCTCTCTGGGGATATAATTGCCAAAACAGCTAAAAGTTTAAAATATCAGAGTTAATCCATCTGCCCTAAGTTATAATAATGCTACTATCATGAGGGATAGAAACAGCCTCATAGTAGAGAGGCTGAAATTGGGGAAAGAATAATTTTTTTTTCATTCTAAATACATGTATTTTATTATTCTTCATTACATTATTCCCCCACCACCACCACTCCCCAGTGGTAAGAAAGAATTTATTTACAGAAAAGAATACAGAAAACACTAAAGCTCCTTGTAGAGGGAGAGAATTCAAGTGGGGAGAGAGAAGCTCTCTCTGTTTCTCTCCCACCAATTTAATACTCTCCCTCTACCTGGATTTTTTGTTTTTTCTGTTTTATTTTCTTTAAATCAATTCTGTCTTACCTGTGTGGGGTGGGGGTGGGGGAAAGAATGTAATGAAGAATAATAAAATACATATATTTAAAAAATAAATAAATAAATAAATAAATAAATAAATAAAAGGAAAATTTGTGTCTTATATTTTCTTTCCTTGAGGGTTATTTTTTTTAAGCATTTCACCATTACACTTTGACATGGAATTTTCTGGGGAGAAATTTGAGCCCTGCCTAATTTAATTCCTTTATATGGACTCTGATGTTTTTGACTAGATGCCCAGAAAATGTTCTAAATTCTTTACATCTTACAAATTTCCTTGGCTATGTTGCAATATTGATCATTCTAGGTCATTGTTTCCTATCACCTAGTGTGAAATTTTAACACTTTTGTGGTTGTTTATACTTGAATAAAATTTCATATAATTACATATTTAAATATTTCTATTTTTCATCTTCAGAGATACCAGTTATGAAAACGTTGAAACTCTTTCGTCAATTTCTAATTAGAATATAATGTTCTAATTAGAAATGTTCTAAGCCTGTACATATTTTTTAGTCTCCTTTACTTTTAGAGAGTAAAGATAAGTACACGCTTATCTTTCTGTCTTCTGTGGTATTTTCATGGGACGTGTTGTATACTATGCGTCTTACAATTTTGTCTTCACTTCTTTGATGGTTGTTTTCTGCTTCTTTCAAAAATGTGACCTTTCATATTTTGTATTCTTATATTATCTTGCCATCTCTTTTCTGTGTTTTGATATTTCCTTTTGAATTTTTTACTTGTAGAGATGATTGCTTTGTGTTTTTCCTGAACATTTTTCTGGCAAATGTTTTCACTTGTTTGTAAGTTGTGATGCTCTTTGGGTTCTTTTATTCTTAAATTACCTTTTTATTGATTTAGTACTTGTTCATTTTTTTTTTTTTTAGTCTTCATTGAATCTCTGGGCCAACTATTTGCAGGAAGTTCCTTTAATGTAAGGAAGAGTGTTCTTTATGGGAGGAGAGCAGCCTAACAGATATTTATAACACAACTGGTGATGCAGCAGAGAAGGTAAATTCTTGCAAATGTGGCTTATAGGAACAATTCTTCCTTTTTTCATTTTTTAATGTAATGTTTTGAAGTTGACAAAATTTTATGCATTGTGTGCAACGTGATGTTTTGAAGTGTATGTGCATTATATAACCATTACATCTAACTAAAAAAACACATGAACTCATAGCTATCATTTTTGTGGTAAGAACACAACATCTGCTCTTTCTATTCTTCAATACAACTTATTGTCATTACCTGTAGCCACCTTGTACTACTTCCCTCCACCAATGCCACTCTGTGACCCATTCTGCAGCACCTCTGACTAAGCCAGTTCCCACATCCACCCTTGTAAATGAAAGCTCTAGTTTCTGCACTCCCAGCATATCCCTCACCTTCGGGAAACATAGGTACTTTCTGAAACAGCTGCCCCACCTTCTCTGAGCCTCTTCTTTCTACTCCTTTTTAAGCATCATTCCTTTTTGATCTCAGCTACTTTTGTAAATCTTAACAAGTATTTTGGGATCTATGAATCATATATGTCTCCTAATTTCACCCAAAAGGGAATTTCTAGGGCTTTGATTATTTTAACTTTTTTCTTTGGAGAGAGTAGATTTTGATAATTTCCACAATGATAAGAATAAGAGCCAACTTAGGAAGCCATATTCATTCCAGAGCCAAGAAGGCAGCCTTTTAACTAGACTCTTCATTTCCCTTCTCTCCCCTGGCCAGTCCAGCTTAAATGTTGGTGTTCACTTGCTAATCTTTTGAAACCTGAGTTTTTCTAAAGATCAATTTTCCAGCCACTGAAAAGTGTTCCACATCCCACTGAACGCTTTACCTTGCGGTGCAAGGCTGCCTGCCATCTGGCCGTGGCTGCTCCTACCACAACCCTCCTCACCATTCACGCTCTTCTTCTCTGTGTTCTATTCAAGCTTTTCTTTCCAACCTCTTTATTTTATGCTTGCCATTTCCACCATGCCAACACCCTTCCCCTCCTTTTATCTTCGTATGGACACTGCACACCCAGCTGCAAGTACCTTTTGTCTTACCCTTGACTCTTGCAATATTTCCTATACTCACTTAGAGCCTTTGTCTTTCTCACACTACAGTTACATTCACATCTCTTCTCGTTCCTCCCAGTACCAAGGCTCCAAAGAATACAGTCCTGTGCAGTATATCTTAGTTTCCCACAAAGCATCCAGCACAGTGAAAATACTCCATAAATATGTGTTGAATAATGAGGTCACTCTCAGCTTTTAATAAAAATAGAAATAAATACCACTTTACAGTTTAATCATTTTGCTGGGATTTAGGGGCATGGTCACATCATTCTAAGTAAGGAATTGGCATCTTACTGTGATTTGGTCTTTTCATGAAATAGAATTTCTTAAAGAGCCATTTATTATTAATGATACCAACTAATTGAACTCCAGCTCTGTGCTTTTAACAGGCCAGCATTTGTGTTTCTGTCACATGATAGTGCCCTGCTTCCCCCGGCAAGCCCTCTCTCACCCATCTAATGCCTCAGGCTGTTGGAGCCTAACCTAGGTCTACACTTCCCCAAAGGCTTCCCCAGCTTGCCAGGACTCAGGGATGGTTTTTCTTAGGAACTATCAGAGCAAATTTGTTGACACAATGTACTTAACAGAGATGACCTTGTGTGTTACTGGAGTGACTAAATTTCTTATCTTTCCAAGTAGACTGGGCGCTTTGAGGACAAGGACAGTATCATACATCTTTTGTCTTAAACTCTGGTCACTAGATCATGTCCAGTATTATTGCTATGAGGCTTCCAAGAACCTTGGTCAGGTCTGCCCCGCATCAGCTTCCCCAGAAAGAACTGCCATATAAAATCCACTCACAGTCTCTCCGGCACATACTAGTTCTCATGTCTTCTCCTTACGGCAAGTCTAACGTCAGCTTTTTCCTCTGGACTTTGAGCTCAAAGCCACCGGGTGGGTGAGCCTTTTCTGAACCTGCTACAATCCAAGCCATGGCCTCTCTGTAATGAGCATGAATACTGAAAAGGTGATGGTCCTACTCTGGATTAGTAAAGAAGGGGGTGTCAGCTGGTCACGGCATTCTGACCATGAAGGGGAACAGGCAGTGGTCAGAGAGGCAGGAGGAAAGGAAAACTGAAAAAGAAAAAAAACATGGAAGAATGAATTCACCCCTAAAGCAATCATGGAGTGGGCATATGCACCCGTGTGCCCGCGTGTGTGTTTGATAAAAGGACGCTCCCTGAGCGGCGTCTGTGGTTCCAAGGAGTAGGGCGCCCGCCCCAAATACCAGAGGTGGCGGGTTCAAACCCAGCCCCAGCCAAAAACAATAAAAATAAAATAAAATAAAATGACACTCCCCATTAGGATTACGGTGTCTATCTCCTTATGGTGTCCCTGGCCAAGGTCCTGGAGGGAAACAATAAGCTGAAATTGTATAAAATATAATAAAACCCCAAACATGACAGTGCATGAAAACAGTACCCGAGTCGGGAGGTGTGAAGTCCCGTCTCGCCCTCAGTGGCAACAGGGCAAATTTGCCGGGCGATGAAATTAAGAGCAAAGTTAAGCACTGAGCGCCACCTGGTGGAGGAATCCCCAGCTGCACGCGGCTCCTCGCGCGGGAGAGGCCAGGTGGAGCGCCAAGGCGGGAGGAGCCCCCCGGACCCCAGCACCTGCTGCTGCGGTCCCTGCCTCCATCGTACACTTCACATCACGCATTTCCTTGGCACATCAGGGTCAGGGGTATTTGCCTGAGCTGATGTGAGTAGCAGGCGATACAAGGCAGTGACACAGGACAGCTAGTGAGAGGGAAGAGGTGACGTCCTTAGCTGGTACAACAAAAATCAAAACCCGATGCTCATTCAGGGGTGTGTAAACATTCATCCAATCCTACGCGGAGTCCTGAGGGGCCCTTCACCTCTCCTCATCGCCCGCCAAGCAGTAGACTTGACACGGCTTTTCCTGGCTTCTTTGACTTTGGGGGATTTCCAATTGCCCTTGAAGGACATTTTAACCAATGTACATTCTGGAGGGAGGGGGATGTGAGGGGGATACTACTCCTATGGCAAGGAGTATCCCGTAAAACCTCTCCGGGCCTGAAAAGCTTCTGCAAGTCTCCCTGGAAAAGTTGAGTCATTCCTTCACTTTACTCTCTCTTCTAGCCCATGACAGGGGCTTAAATTTTGTCACGCAAGTTTGAATCACCAATCAAGACTGCGAGAGAGGTTAGAACTGGACTCCTGGGTTCAATCTTCAAAGCGTTTCCACCTAGCAGCTGCCGCTTCAGACAAGCTCCTTGGTGAGGGAATCAATCAGATGGCATTTATCTTCCTGACAGAACAGCCCCCGAAGAGGCTGTTTGTTTTTGTGCTGGCGCTGCAGCTGAGAAAGATACAACAATTCAGATCCGGGCCTCGCCTCGGTGACTTTGCAAAGGGGCAGATTTTCCTCACCATAGTGACTACACTGAGGTCGCTAGCAGGGAAGGAGCATTGGGGTGACAGATCTGGGGGCTGCACAGAGGTCTTCAGAGGAGGCCAGATGCTGTGCTGTTCATTCGGAGCTGCCGGCTGCCTACACAGTCAGAAGGGTGTCTGAGGACAGCGCTGAAACAGAGTCACACAGACCTGAACCGGACCCTGGCCCAGGCACTACCAACCCCATAAGCTTTCTCACATCACTTCACTTCCCTGGGTCTCATAGACTTCATCTGTATAATGGGAATAATACTGTTCTCCTCATGGGATTATTGTAAGAATTAAAGCATACAACCCTGCCTGGCACAAGTAGGAGTCGACATTAATTTCCTGTACAGCTGTTATCTCTGAAAATGAGAAAACAGCTATTTATATTATCGTACGTATGTGTTTTCAATTTCTTTGTACATGCACAGCATGATAACAATGAAAATGTATTTCTTTGAACATCAGAACTTTTTAAAAACTAAAGCATTGCTCTATTTTCAATTATTTAAAGTAATTAGCACTCATTTGCAATGTTTTCACCAATTTTTCTTTTATAACTTTAAAAATACAATATGTGAACCCTATGAAACATAAATACGATTGGATATTTTACAAACCAGAAATCTTTGGCAAACAATTTTATATTTTGTTCAGATAATACTCCGTAAGTAAATAAAGACAGGCTTTTGCTTTTTCTCTTAGTAATAAAAACATTTATTAATGCTTAAATGTGTTATGAAGTGTTCTGATTTTAGTGTATTTTTAAAATTTATTTTAGAAACAGTAAAATTGACTGTTCCATGAATGTTGACAAATACATAAAGTCATAAATCTAGCGATTGATAAAGAATAGTTCTTTCGCCTCCTCCCCCCCCCCGACCAAATTCCTTCATTCTGTCCCTTTGTAATCAACCCCTCCCTCACCCCCTGGCAACTACTGGTCGATTCTCCATCCCTAACGTTCTTCCTTTTGCATAATGTCACATAAATGGACGTATACACTATGTATTCTCCTGTGTGTGGCTTCTCTCACGCAACATAATACATCTGAGATTCATCCATGTGGTTGATTGTGTCTATCAGCAGTTCACTCCTCTCCATTGCTAAGTGGTGATCAGAACCACCCAAGACCATGTCCATCAGTTCCCCTGCACCCTTTTCCTAGCTAGATACAGTGACTAAGGCAAGGGCAAGCTGGATGCAAACACAAACTAACAGGACCCAAGAGACGTTCATTTACAGGAATGCCAGGCTGAAGTTCTTAGGATACAGAAACAGAAGAAATGGTCCCTGGCTTCAGGAAAGTTACCATCCTACTGGCTGAAGCAAATAGGACCTGAAACACAGTGAGTGATGGGAGACTGGTCAAAAATACAGCCAGGGAGGGAGCCAGGGACCAGATGAAAGCGCCATGAGGCCCTAGTAAGGATTGTAGAATTGCTCTGAGAGTGGCAGAGCTACCAGAGGGTTGTGATCAGAGGGTCACGATCAAATGTATTAATAGGTGATATTGCTGTGAACAGCCTGTAGGGGCCAGAGGCAGAAGCAGAAGACTGGGTGGGAGGCTTTTCCTTTACCCTAGGTGGTGTGTGATGATAGCTATGCCAAAAAAGGTAGGGTGCTGTTCATTCGGAGCTACCAGCTGCCTACACAGCCAGAAGGGGTGTATGTCTGAGGACAGCGATGAATCAGAGTCACACAGACCTACACTGGACCCTGGCCCAGGCACTACCAACCTGATGACCATTCTCACATCACTTCACCTCTCTGGGTCTCATAGTCTTCATTTGTAAACTGGTAATAATAGTGTTTTCCTAATGGGATTATTGTAAGAACTAATTGAGGCATTTTAACCAATGTAAATCCTGGAGGGAGGTGGGGTGTGAGGGGTAGAGGTGGTCACAGCTAGTATACTCTGGATATATTCCGAAGGCAGAGCCACAAGAATTTGCTAAAATAGGCAACCAGATGGATGGATGTGCCATTGCCTAACATGAGAATATTCAGGAAAAACAAATTTGGGAGGCAACATCAGTAGTTGACTTTTGAATGTGTCAGGTTGGAGATGTGTCTTAGCTGTCCCTGTGGAGATGCTGAGTAAAATCAGGGGAGAAGTGCGGGCCAGGAAGAGAATGCAGGGTGTCATCTGCATACCAATGAACAAGCAGAAATATACACAGACGGGGCAGAGAGGAGAGCGGGTGAGGGGCAGGGGCATCAGGATACCACAACAGTGCTCCCAGCTTACAAATGCAGGTCTGGGCTTGGAAGAGAAGGAAGTTTCTTAAAGGAAGACTCTCCAGCCTTTAGGATGGAAACAAAGTGCCCAGTTTAACTCTTGGATGACTCCAAGACTGGAAATAATTATTAATGGATTCTGTTTAAATGTCATTGTAGAAATACTTTTTTACAACTGATGAAAGGACATTTTAAATATTATCAAAAAGGAATTAAATATTTTTTCTTTAATAGAAAGACCCCAAAATTTTGTTCTTCTGGTATTTTATCTTCAAATGGTGGTGGACGTTCAACCCCGGAGCCGGAAAATCTCCTTCTCTGCTTTCCTCAGAAACATTTATTTTGGACAGTCTAAATCTATAAACTGCCTCTAATTGTTTCTAAAGTGGACAGCATGCAGAGTTGGAACAAATTGACATTCACATGCTCAACTTCACGTTCCTGCTTTAATGAATGTAATTGACTATTTCAGCCTTGGTCATAATTTGTAAGGTCTCAGGGTCATCATCCAAATATCAGTGGTCTTTGTCTCCTGTGGTGAGAGACAGATGGCTGAAGATGGCTGCTCCATCGAGTCTAAGACTGATCCACAGTTAAGGCCTGTTTGGCATATATATTTTTAAGAATTCCCTTTTCTTAATGCAAGCTAATTCTGATTTTTAATAGTTTGCTAAGGTGATACATATTCTTTTAACCTGGGTCTCTGTCTCTTAAAGGACAGTTCCCTCTCAAGTTCCTTTTCTCAGGGAATGGTCCACCTGCCCTCCAGCCACCCAGGCCAGAAGCCTGGGAGCCCCATCTCTGCCAGTTCTCTGCTCAGGGACTGGGTCATCTGCTCCTCCCCGCCCACCTTTACCACTGTCTTCGTGTAGCCTTCCCCACTGGACTGGCCACAGCATTGTACTTAGCCTCCCTGACTCTCATAACACAGCCTCCATAGTTTCCAGAATGTTCTTTCAAACATGCACAGTCCAATTAAAATTGGCAGCAACTTCCCATCACTTTAAGGATGAGGTCCCAACTCTTTAGCACCTCCTGCTTGGACTCCGTCTTCCCCACCTTCTCCTGTCAAATTCCTCGCGTGTATCAGGCTTCCCAGCTATAAAACTACTTCCACTTTGCCAAAACAGCCTCATCCCCTCCTGCTTCTGTGCCTTTCTGCAAGTACTGCTTCTGCTTGGACCAACCTATTGCTTCTTCCTTCCACGACAGTCATCATCCTTTAAGACCCCAATCAAGCGCCGTTTTCTACGGCTTGTCTCCCTGACTATCCCACCAGGGTCACACCAGGTTCTGTTCTCTTTACCCGTCACTCTCACTGGCCTCCATCCTGCCCCTCAGCCCACTGAAGCATAACTTTTGAACTAATGACCCGGGGCATACGTCCACCCACGTACACATGTGCGTGCAGATATACACGTGCACACATCACAAGAATCTGTCTTCCATCTACATTATTTCCTGTATCTAAGAAAGTAGTATGCATTGCTATATATATATTCACAAACTCTTAATTCTGTTAATGAATTAATAGACAAAGTTTGAGAATTTCATAATACTGTAAAGATATATAGGCATATAGAGGTATATTTTCCCTTTAATTCCTTTAAAGAGCCATTTATTTTCTTCCCCTCTATGAAGGCCCTTCAATGAAAACTCTTCACATAAGAACTTCTATAACTAGAACAAAATCAGAACCCAAGGCAGAGCTGTGTAAACTCTACCCAGGACCATCTGACTGTGCTCTTACACCAATAGTTTGGACTCTTGGAACAAATTGACTTCAATGGTCTCTTCTAGTTCTGCTCATAGCAAAGAAATTTGTCTAGTACATACTTGCACAGAAGCTACAGAGACTATATGCTTTCTCTAATCCTAATTTAGCACCAGGGACTATTGAATTGCGTGGGCTACTAGTGCAGGGAAAATGGAACTAGAGGCCCAGCTTGCTTTGGCAAAGTCTGCCCTGCTCAAAAGCTGCGATGGGGTGGACTGTGCCTGATGACTCAGAGAAGCTCTGGGAAGGCCTTTCTGTTCCAAAACATCTCCCCACCACAATCCCTGATCTCCGCCAACTGAAACATTCCCCATGAGGTCCACATTAGTCTTTCTAACAGTAAATGTTCTTGGGAAAGGACAGTCTGGCAAAATTCTACCACTCACAGCATGAAGCACTTTCTCCAGAACAAGAAGTCCTTGGTGTAGCACAAGGGGTACAACTGGAACTTGGAGCAAAAAGGAAAGACTTGGAAAGAGTGGCAGGGCCCTGAAGTTGCACTCAACCCACTTTCACAACATGCTGGGCCCTGTCCCCTAAGCTGTCTGCTTTTACTGGACTGTGTGTCCTTAGATTGGAGAAGTTCTTTACCTTACCATTTCTATTCCTTGCTAACCAAAAACGACTAAAGATCACTTTTTGGTTTGTGTTTTTGTTTTTGAAGCCTACAGTTCTCCCATGAATTCTACAGGGTCCTGGCCAAAGTCTGGCTCTGAATAAGATTTCAAAACCATGCAAATCTAACCTAACTGAGGAGTTCCTCAGCCTTGCTGAACTATGCTCGTCCAGTGGTAAAATGGAAGGGCCTCACGATCTCTTTCAAAGACATGATAGTTCTCGGAGGTCCAGTGAAACTGCCACTCGCCCCCTGAAGGCGGAGAGCAAGTCTGCTTTTTAGGAAATGATACTGCCAGTTTATAACTACGCATGACTCTGTGGTGGTCCCCAGGGTGCCCAGCGAAGCTGATTTGCACACTGATCTCTAATAATGCCCATGAATAATACATGAATAATGCACATTTCAAACATGTCCTGAATAACAGTTTAAATAGAAATAGATGGTGTTATGTCATGTTTTCCAGGGGAAGGGTTCAAAGTGCAAGGCAAACAAATTAAACAGGTGAAGAAAGCAGGGCGGGGGAACCTCATCAGAGAAATGGGGCATTAATGAAAGCATGTGCTCCAAGGGAACGGGCTCCAGGTAGCTGAGGAAGTGGATCTGTGAAAGGTTTGGACAAGAATAAGGTACTAACTTGGCGTTTGATAAAGATACAATTGAAGCAGGCAGTTCTTGACAAGGCAGGATCTGGGGAGCACAAGGGAGGCAGTGGAAGATCTATGCTGTGTCAGAAAGGATTAAGGCTGACCCCCAGGTGACCTTTAAATCCTGGGAAAACCCTAGCAGCATCTTACCATGCTGGGATTTTTACTTATTCCTGGGGAGCTATCAGAGCTTGCTTGGTGGCTTAAAGTATCGAAAGTGGCCCACTCGGCTCTCTCCGGGTACACAGTCACAGCTCCTGGTGGAAAGAATGTGTGCAGACTCCTTGGAGTCATAAGATCAGTGTGATGTGCCCTGCATCCTTGTGATTGTCCTGCTAGTTGCTCACCACAGCCTCCTGCAAGCCTCCTTCCAGTCCCCAAAAGAGCTAGGCCACTCTGGGCTCAGCACTGCCTTACTCAAGAGCCACTCTGTGACTGCAACTGTGCCCAGGAGGGCAAGAAGGACAGGCAGAAGTACAAATGTAATTATCAAAAAACAATAAAGCAGACAGCCAAAATGAATTGTCACTCTCCTTTGGTTTTCTCCATTGGCTGGCCCAGCATTGAATTGTCAGATGTGTTCAGACAAAAGAGACAGGGCTGAGTGTCAGCAGACACTGAGT
Source organism: Perodicticus potto (assembly GCA_963574655.1). Lineage (NCBI taxonomy): Eukaryota > Metazoa > Chordata > Mammalia > Primates > Lorisidae > Perodicticus > Perodicticus potto. The sequence continues at coordinate 20,945 of CAUYRH010103614.1, read as the reverse complement.
GTCTCCGTGTAAGCCGGCAGCCTCTGCTGGGCTCCAGGAGAGAGCCGGGTACCTGGGTCTCAAATTCTCTACCCAGGCTCCCGGCCAGGGGTGTATCACAGGCCAAAAGGAGAGAGTGGTGGAGTACCAGACCCAGATGCCCTTTCAGCAAGGAGTTACCAAGGGTAGGAGAGTCCCAGACAGGCCTCCCAGGAGTCATGCTCCCCACACCTCACAGAGAGGACAGGAACCCTGACATACACCAAGGTTCTGACCAGAGCATAAAGAAGGCTGGCCGCTCCCGGCCCTGGTCGAGCCCCCAGAGGAAGGCATCCTCAGAGATGGAAGGCAGGACAGGTGGAGATCCACATCCTCATCCTGCACCGAGAAGCAATGTTTCTGAGCACTTTCTAAGGGCCAGCACACTGCTGGGGGCCCCATAAAGCACAAAGGAGCCCAGCAACGAAGGATGGGGTGACACCTCAATGTGACACCGAGGATTGCATCTTATCAGCTGGGGCACTCGAATGCCCACCTCCTTCAGCAGTTAAGATGCCCTGTTTTTACTGTACAACTTCCAGCAAGAACCTCAGTACCCACTAAAAGCCCTTGATTATGGGTTCTGAGAAAGCATTTGCTGTGATAATGGGTATTTGGACATTTTGACTGATGATCAGCTCCCATGCTGGTCGAATTCTCCATCCTCAAGTAGGGGCGGGTAAGGAGAAGTATTGAGGAAGTGACTGATCTGTGATATTTAGGCTCCTTCCTTTGAGGTCCTTGTGACGGCACAAACTACCTGAAAAACACTGCTTTTTTTACTGCCTATCACGTGACTCACATGTGTATCATTTGAATGTCCAGACCCCTTTTGTTATCTTGTTTCATCTATTCTGGCTGATAAGGTATCTCGCTACTCTACTGACAAGGCAAGACAAGAGTAAGAGACGCAAAATTCAATGGTAAAAACTGGTACAAGTTGTGAATAAGACAGCCAGTTCCTGACTGCTAGGAAGTCACAACTCCCAGGGAGAGACAAGCATGAAATAACAACATAAATACACAGGTTATGGAAGTAAAGCAGAGCTATACAGAGCAACATTCTGAAGGATAAACATTAATCTAACTTCCATTATTCCACATTTACTAAAAAAAAGAAACAAATAGAAAGAGCAAAGGAATAAAAAGAAGGCAAGCAGACAGGAAAGAGGGAAAAAAAAAATTTAACACAAGTGTAAGTGGCAGCTGGTACCCAGCCTCAGTGACAGAGAGTAGTAACAGGGAGTAGCCAGCACCGTGGTGAACTTCAAACTCACCCCAGATCTAAAAGAAACTCCTTTAGCTAATTGCTTCCAAGTATAATTACGAGGCTATATTTTCCAGATCTTCCTCTTTTTAAAGCAAAAAAGAAATAAATTGGTATGTTTTATGTGAGCTGTCCTGAATTTTAAACATTGACTCATATAAAAAATTAATAAATTATATGCAGGCCAAACCAAGCACTCTAGCAGGTGGAAGGCAACCCATGAGGAGCCAATTTGCAATCTCTGCTTTAAACGGTCTCGGGAAGGTTATGGACCTCGGAGTGTGCCGCAGACGGATCCCATTATTTCAGACCCCAGGTTTCTCCACAGCATGGCAAGTGCTTCCAGCCAGTTTCACATTCCTCATAGGCTTCTGCCATACCGACTCGTTTAGCTGTTTATCTCAGTTTTTGCTAAGCCAGAGAACTGTCCTTGGAGTAGGACCTTGGACTAGGTGACCTTAGAAGTTGTTTCCAAATCTAACTGACAATCCACATCCTAAAATAGGGAGGATAATGGCCACGTGACAGTAAGAAAGCCAACGATGCATTAAGTGCTTCATTTCTAATTAGTTCCTTTGTGTTGTCTGCTTTAAATTACAGTATTTGACCATCTTAGTTATGTACCAAAAACTATCACTGGATTAGACACTAAGGCCCATCCCCTTTTCCTCAGTGCTCATGCTGGAGCTCACAGACATCCCTAAAACCTGGGGCATTTTACTTTGATGGCCAATCACAAACATCCCCCACAGGGCAAGCAGGTGCAGGGCAGGACATGAAGTACCATATCCATGAAATGTCAGGGTGCCTCTGAAGTGGGCACAGCTTTTGCCAGAAACTTGCATTCTAGCCCAAGAGAGAAAGAATCTTCCCGTGAAAACATTATTAGAAAAGCCGGTCTTAACCAACTCGGGGGCAAATGAAGCCAGAAGAGAAGGAAGAGGTGCTGGGCAGGGAGGACACTTTTCCTAGTGGGTTGGCTTGAATCCCCTGGGAGGCTTGAACCTGCTTAAAAACACTGAGACGAGGAGAGAGGGTGAAATACAAGTCACTTCCCTCTTGATTTCTAGGGTTTTGCTTTTGTTTTTTTTTCAAGGGGGTTGTTCGTTTTTCGAAACAGAGTCTCACTCTGTCACCCTGGGAGGGTTCCCTGACATCATAGCTCACAGCAACCTCAAACTCCTGGGCTACAGTGATCCTCTTACCTTAGCCTCCCGAGTAGCTGGGACTACAGGCACCTGCCACAACGCCCAGCTAGTTTTTCTATTTTTAGTAGAGACGGGTTCTCACTCTTGTTCAGGTTGGTGTTGAATTCCTGAACTCAAGCAATCCACCCACCTCAGTCTTCCAGAGTGCTAGGATTACACTTATCCGGCCTTATTTCTAGGTTTTAACTCTATTTGGCAGCCTGGGAGAAGGCAGCAGATAGGGAGTAGAAAGGCAAAGAAAGAGATGACAGCAGAACACAGGCTCCGATCCGGCCATGGTGCAAACCACACAATGTTGGGGTCGTAAAAGGCAGTGAAGGGCCAACAGTGCTCCGGCCTCTGCTCTCTGCTGCCTGACTCCCAGATCTCGGGACTGCAGGCAGGAGAGCGGGCCTCCAGAGCAGAGCTTTGAAGGCTGCCCTCAGAGGCCCTGTCTGCAAGAGGGCTCTGGTGACTGGACTTGGCTCCTGGCCACAATAGAGGGGAGGCTGGGAACACAGGGCCGCCTGCAAGTCCCCCTCCTCCTATTTGCCTGGAGGACTGGACAGCGCTTTGTTGAACCAGTTCAGAGACAACAATGAGAGTCCAGTGGAGTCCTCTGCAGGCAGAAGCAGCTCTGTGGGGTGTGTGGAGAGTCATAATGGGCAGGAAGGTGGGAAAGGAAGGCAGAGAAGGCCTCAGGGAGAGCCCATTTGGAAATAAGGGGAAGGCTTTGAACTTGCAGCTCTCTCCAACTGAGACAAAACCCACACTAAACCAGCCCCAGCTGGGTGCCACAGGAGCCTGTAAATAAATATGAGAGGAAGAATGAGATGACAGCTCCTGTCCTTAATGCATTCACCCCAAGGTGCTGCTGGGCATCTGTTCCATAATTAACCAGGCGCTCCCCTCTGCCCCGCCTCCTTCCCCTTCACCTCCCCCTCCTGTGGCTGCTGACACATTTGCCACAATTATTCCCCTGCCCTGCTTCCCTGTGGAGCCCTCTGGAAGGAGTTTGCTGTTCAGTGCTCGTCTCTTCCTCTCTCGTCTCCCCCATTCGGGGCAGGGTGGTGGCTGTCCCTGCGAGTAGGGGCTTGAGAGCACCCTGATTCCCACAGGCCACTGCAGGGTCCCATCCTCCCCACCCCAGCCCAGGGGCACAGCATCTGTTCTCCCCTCAGTGAGACTCAGTGGGGCAGGGAGGAGGAAGGGCACAGCAGGGTCTGAGAGGACCGGTTTCCACCCACACGTGATCACTACCCTGCCCTCCTGCTCTGATTTGAACCTCACGGCTGTAATGCAAACTGAAGGCATTAGACAACACGTGAAAATGCTGAGAACGTCTCTCCAATATGTTAGTATTAATAATAGCAAAATGATATAATCTAGATAGAAGGGCACAGAAGTTGTTTACCCTCAACTTCATCACCACGTGCAGCACACATTGGGCATTTTGTACATGTTTGTGGAAGAGACGCATCACTGCTTTACCATGCAAGTGGCCTCTAGACACAATCCTCTTTCAAAGTAGGTGATCGAATCTCCTCTTTAAGGTGAAAAGTATTGAGGTGAAGTGAGATGGAGCACCTTCCAGGTCACACAGCTAGTGAGAGACCATGTCAGCTTTTGGACACAGCCCTACGAGGCCAGGCCTGTAGTGGTTCAGGGCCATGCTGCTGGGTCACTTCCCCCCCATAAAGCTCTTGGGTAGGACGCCAATAATGGATTTGCTATCTCCTCCAGCTATAGCGTCCTCATTTGATTGACCTCCACTCAGCACTCAAGTCCAAGGACTCTGTGAAGATGCCCACTAATGCATGAATCTGTGATTAGAGTGATTGATATTTTGTGTACTCAAGATCACTACCGTGTATCACAAAAACTTAAGAGTATGATAGGTATTTAATAAATGTTTGTTCAAGTTCTATTTGACAAACGACACTGCTAAGATTTAGACATGGAACTAACTTCTCTACAGCCAGGCTATAGAAGAAGCACAATGTGGATCTGGAGCATTTGTCTCTTTGTGAGTGAAGGAACTTTTCTAGTAACCTGAGCTACATAAGTTCATTCCCATTTTCTTCTGATACCTTCTTAATATATGTGACCAAGTAATAATCACAAACTTGAGCTATTTCAGTTTTTATTATAATAAAATTAATGTAATTTCATTAAAATGGAATATTAGAAGAAAACAATGAAAAAGGAAATGAAATCAATAATCCCCAAACATTTGAAATTAATATTTTTCACTCATTCTACTTTGCCTTTTTTACATACTTGAGATCATAGTCTTTATATGATGGAGGATTCTGGTCTTTTTCAACTAAATATTGTAACAAACATTTCCCTATTTACTTTAATAATTTTCTTATTTACTGTATGATGACTTAAAATTATCTTTTGTATATTTTTTAAAATATAAAATATCCATTGTATGGACTGTCAGTTTAACATCCCTCCAATTGGTAGACAATATTTTACTCCTAAAAGTAACAGTACAAAAAACATACTTTAAAAAAAAAATTCAGAACACTTTTTGGAATCATTTTCTAGGAGAGAAATTATTGAGTCAATGGGTATAAATATTTCAAGGCTCTTGACATAGACTGCCAAATTGCTTTCCAAATGAGTAGCACTAATTTTTATTCCTGCTAACAGTGATTTGGATATTCTGATCATTTTAAATTTGATAATATCTTTAAAATACACACACATAATCACAATGTTTTGAATTGCAATAGGAAAGAGATTTTAGAGATGATTTAGGTGGTCTCCCCTCTTCCTTAATTTATAGATCAGAAAGTTAAGGTCCAGCCAGTTCTAAGGTTTGCTCAACATCACGGGAATTTGTGTGGACGAACAGGGCTAGAGCCAGGTCTGACAAGACCCATTTCTCCAAAGCATCTCTCAGGGAGCCAAAAACCATTTTGCAATCTATTTATCTGCTCAACACAATTCTGCAGAGTTGCCATCACTTGATGTCTTAATTTTGATTATACCTTCAAGGGAAGCAGCTTTTGAAATATCTGGACCAGGCAAGTAACAACCTCCCCCCTCTGTGGTGAGAAAAGGCTATTTCCTGATAATACTTTTCTCTTCTATCTGCCAGGGTTCTGCAGGGAACCTTGTATCTACTTATCACTTCTTCTTCCTGGCTCAGGCTTCTGGAACTCTGTTAGTCCTGCTTGACACGCACCTTGGCAGCGTTCATTGCATCCCTCCTGTGGGCTTCTGCTTTCTCTATCCCCGCTCAGCATGATGGCAGCCTACTTCATTTTCAACCTCAGGCCACGCAGTAGTGTTGTTCCTGCCCATCTGCCACATTGGCCAAATTGCTCTGATTGCTAAGTAATTCCAGGCTCTTCCCAGGAGGGCTCAGTGAGCTGCGAGTTAAACATCTCTTCCAAGGCCTTGTTCTCTTGTTGTCAGTCACCATTAGAGTTACAGTAGACCGTGCAGATATACTTCCTCCACTGAGGTCCAGATGGCCCATAACTGGATTGATTGCTCACCAAGAGTGTGGCCTGAACTATGCTGTGGGAGGCAGAAGGTACATCACAAACACAGTGTCCTAGGAGACAACCCCACACTTCGCCTCTTCCCTCTAAACCATGGCCATGCAAATCATTCTATAAAATTGCTTACGTTGACTCACTTCTGTACTTAGAAACCAACCTATTAGTGCAAGTTAAAAATGGTTAGCTTGGCTTTCAAGCCCCTTCCTATACATATTAATAACATCTGTCATCCTGGCCTATTGTATGCCAGCCTAGCCAGGAAAGGCAAACAAAGGAAGAAGAACAGAGGATGAGGCAAAGTTATGGGCAAAGTGGGAATATGATTAAGCTGGACTGAAGGAAAAAAGTATGCTCCAGGGACAGTGAGAGACTTTGCTCTCTACTTTGCCTAGAATGTTCTTTCCCATTTTCTCCCTATGAATCATTCATTCTGCATAGACCAGTTCATATGCCACCTCAAAGTTTCCACAACCTATCATTCCTCCAAAGTGCAATCCCATCCCTCACTAATCTTAAATCACCTGGTCCATACCTCTGCTAGGCCATTTTTCATGCTGAAATGACGTATTTTTATGTGCATAACTAAATGTGCACTCTATTTTTTAACATGGGCCTATGTCTGTTTATCTTTTATATCCTCGATGTCTAGTATTTCCCTTGTACTTGGTAGATGGTCAGAACATTTGTTGAAAGAATGAAAACAGTAAGTCAGAATTAATGCTATTGGAGTGAATGACTGAGTCATAGAGGTGTGACAGGAAACAAGTTGGCATAACTGTGCCACCTGGGATAGACCTGCACATTTGTAACACAAATGACACATTTAAGATCAGGACATAGACACACAGACATAGGATTGGTAGTTTTGCAGGACATTGAACATGGCAAATGACCAATGTGTACTGATCAATAAATGAAATTGATTGTTTTTCTTAGAAGAGTCCAAAATCTAAAATTACAAAGCTTAAGCTCTATACCCAGAATATTCTACTTGCCCTGAGCTATCTAGAAGCAACTCTATGCTTTTTTTTATGTAAAGCATACATCACGAGACATCGGTGCTCACTTCTAGGCACCAAGGACATTCCCTAACCAGTCTTATCTATCCAGAAGAGGAAAGCTTGAGAGCTGAGCTAACCATTCAGTAGCCAGGAAAAAATTCAGAGCTCCAGGTTCCATACATCTCCTGATCTGATCATCAGATGATTTGCCCCCAGTGAAAACATCCCAGGCAGAATTACATCTGGTCAGGCATTTGAAGAAGACTTCGTATGCTCTGATTTGAGGAACAATGTGAAAATGTGACATTGTGACCTACTACGGCCTTTGAATCAGATGGAGTCATTCTTGCCAAGGGGCCTAAGAGCTACTGGTGGAAGGAATGTCAGTTGCTTTTTGCCCTTTTCATCTTCTGCACACATTCTGTGCTTTGTAATTGAAACTAAATATGGCACAGGGGTATTTTTAAAATCCAGAGATTGGAAATCCGTATTGGAAGGGGCTGCTTTACAGGTTGGGGGCTTGGCACTGGCAACAGCTAAGGGACTTTGAGAATATGGCAGGATTAGGGTTGGCCAGAAGAAGAGGGAATGTAGAAAAGGCCAGGTTTGGCTTAAAAGTCTTAGCGTCAGCTGTTATAACCTGGCAAATGGATAAGTAATTTTTTCACAGCCAGCAGTAAAATGAAACTTATGGAAACAATAAAGTAAATGTTCTGTCTAGCCAGCAAGTCAAATTAGAGAAGATTAGATTTTTCCAACCAGGCCTAAAAATCAAGGTAGTTTGGTGGTCTAAGGATTGCCAGAAAATTAATGGTATTTCAGTTCAGAGTTAATGATATATATCAGAGGTTGGCAAACTATGACCCCATGCCAAATGCAGCCTGCGGCCTATTTTTGTAAGCTCACCAGAGAACAATTTTTCACGTGTTTGAATAGCTGAAAAAAAATCAAAAGAAGAATACCCTTTTGTGACCCATAAAAATCATATGAAATCTGAATTTCAGCATCTATAAGTAAAGTGTTATTAGAAGTCAGCCACACTCTCCCACTTAGGCAGTGTCTAAGCCTGCTCTTGTGCCATAGTGGCAGAGTTGACCACATAGCTTGCAAAGCCTGAAATATTTATTTGCTACCTGGCCCTTTGGAGAAGAAGTTGGCTGACCTCGGAGATACATGGTCAGAGCCGATTAGTTCAGGGCTCTTTCCTAAAGAGGTGAAGGCAACATGGAACACAGCACAAGGAACAAAGCTTGAAGTTGAAAGGCTTTGGAAAAACCCTGGTTCAGCCTCCTATTCTGTGGAACGTCCTGCAGGAGCCATTCTCAGGAATGGGGACTAACAATCCCCAGGAAGCAGCCAGCTCATCATCAAATACCTGTCTCTACCTATTAGAGAAAAGTGTTTCTGATGTTGAACTAAAACAATCCTCACCCCCAAACCCTGTATGAGCATTTTAATCTATAAACATTTTTTATATTGAAAAGGCATTAACCACGATTGTTCTTGGTTAAAGACTGAAAACTTTATATCAAGGGGCTTTCACATTCACAGTCTTTATGACATCTCCCAGGGATCAAGCCCACATAATTATCCCTGGTGCAGAAGAAGAGTCTGAAGGCTAATAGTATGGACTCAATTGTATCCCTCCCCGTGACCACCACAAAATTCTTATGTTAAAGCCTTAACCTTAGCCATTGTAGTTGAAGATGGGGCATCTTGGGAGATAATTAAGGTTAAAGGTCAAAAGAGGAGGGCCATAATTTAATATGACTGGTGTTTTCATGGAAGAAAAAGAAATATTGCAGCACTCCCCTCTCTCCATCCCAAGTGCATGTACCCAGGAAAGCCCACATGAGTATACAGGGAGAAGGTGCCATCTACAAGGCAAGAAGAGAGACCTCATGAGAAACCAACCCTGAAAATACCTTGAGGTTGAACCTCCAGCCTCCAGAACCATGAGAACACAAATTCCTCCTGTTTGAGCCACCCAGCTCATGCTGCTTTGTTAGGGCAACCCTAGCAGAATAATACATCCAACAAGGTTAAATAACATGTTCAAGACCAGGCAGCTCACCAGCAGCAGGGCTAGGACTAGTCATTCACTCCACAAATATTTGTGAAATGCCTACTAAGTGCAGAAAGTCTTATAAAGGGGACATATAATCAAAGATGACACCAATACAAAATTTTTAGAAGTGCTACCAGAGAGATGTATAGTGTTATAAGCTATAAACAAGATGAACTGATTTACTCAGGGTGGTCAAAGGAGGCTTTCCTGAGCCACCTTGAACTGAGATCTCAAAAGTCAAAAAGTTTCCCAAGTGAAGGAGGAAAAGAATGAACCTCCAGAGAGAGGGCATGTGCAAGGGCCCTGTGCTAGCTGGAAGCATGTGCTGTTCAAGGAAATGGGAGCAGACCAATGTGGCTGGAATAGAAAGGGGTGAGGAGAAGCATGAGATGAGGCTAAAAAAGCTCCACCAGACTTCTTCTGGCTTCGTCATATATGTTAAGTGATTGTGTCTTTCTTTTAAGAGCATTAGGAAGTGTTAAAGCTCTTTCAGTATGGGAATGACTTTAAGGTTTCTAATCAATTTCTACTCTGAGTGAAATATGGAAAACAACAGGAAGACCAGTTAAAAGACTATTGCAACAGACAAAATAAGAGACACTTGTAGCTTGGACGGGGTTGCTTTAAAGAAGTAGAGAGGGGAGGGGTGATTGGTGTGCTTCCTCTTAACGGGCATGAGGTAAGCATATATGACACACCTCTTGGGTACAGAACACAGCTAAAGAGGGACTCTACCTAACAAACACAAACACTGTAACCTAGTGGTTTGGACACATTAACCTGAAATAAACGAAAGATAAATAAAGAATTAGAGAGAAGGAAACGGTTATAAGACTTATTTATAGGGTGGTGTTATTAGGACTTTTGACTGATGGAGCATGGGGTTGAGAAGTAAGACTTCCTGATCCTCATACACTTAATGAGATGGATGATTGGTATTGTAACATTTACCAAGATGTGACATGATGCCCTTCAGCCAACCCCAGGAGGAACGTGTCTGCAGCTGGACAAAGTTGTTGGGCATTCTGACTTGCTGCAACAAGGGAGGATGAACACAAAGGCGACACACAAAGAACCTCAGTGGGAGACTGTTCCAAGGGCCATACAGAATCTGGGCTTCTACTGGGTGATCTGGGAATGATGTCAGGAAGTAGGAGTTTGCTCTACTTTGGATGCTGCGGGGAGCAGGGTAGTTCTGGGATTGTATCTCCATCATTCTGACCCAGAAGGCTAGTGGCATGAGGCCAATGCGTGGGGCCGGTAAAGTTTATGGCATCCAGGATGGGGTGATGCTTGCTCATTTTGTGTCAGTGACAACTTTTATGTTTTTATCTATATTCAGGTATGATTATGAAGTGATCTCATTTTGTCTTTTCTGAACGGCCTTGCCTGTTGTTAGTGTTCTTTGGAGTTGTTTATGTTCAATGGGAGAGCACCACAGCAAAGCTGTAAATGACAGAAAGTGCCCAGCAGCACCACAGCCTGATAGGGACAACAGGTCCCAACATGTTTTCCTGTCTCAGTCCCCTATTTTGGCCAAGGACAGATAAAGTCAAGCTGCAGAACATTCATCTGAAATATTCGTATTTCACCATTACTAAGCTTTTGCAGAGGAGAAGGCTGTGCAGACTGTGCCATCTATGACCAGCGATGGACTGTCCTGTTCCCCCTATTGAAGGACAAGGTGCTTACCAGCTGACAAGACAATGACTACACAGGAGCATTTACAACTCTGGGCAAGATACATCAGCCAACTGCAACACAGCAATTATCAGAAATGGAAACAAAGATGGTTATTAGTTCTTGTAATAGACCCTGAAGACAGGGACCTAGATTACCAAACCAGACAATGACGAATACATCCCAAATTCTAAATATTCTCTTCTAGAGATCCAAGTGGCTTTTTTTTTAAGTCTAATTATAGACAATTCCACCTAGTTGCAACTAAAAATTTCCCCTTGGCTAGCTAAGAAGAAATTGAGAGCTACAGGAGTATCCGTGACAGTGTTAGCCAATGAATTTCAATTTAAAGTGTTTTGTTAGTCTTCCAGAGCAGAAGCTGTATCATTTATGATATCTTATAGGGTCAGAGATAAATTCCGGACCACCTTTTCCATTTATATTATTCCTACCTTGGTAATTTATCAGGACAAAAACAAGACTTTTTTTTTCTTTTCTCTCCAGGTGGAAAGATACAGTTAAAGAATTCCTAAAAAGCAGCCAGGTGTGTCTCTGAGGAGAACAAATTGAGCATTGTAGCAAGGAGAGCCCCAATATTCTTCCCTTTCCTCAAGTGCGGGTTTTACCAATCAGGTTGTCCCAACTTCAGCAGCAACACTGTATTGAAGTGGGATTAAGGTTCAATTTTTATAAGGCTAACATGTGAGATTAATTATATGAGGAGAATTGAAGTATTAGAATGGACCTGTAGAAGAAATCTACCTTGTGAAGTTTTTAAAGCAACAGTTATTAAATATTTGGCAGTAATCAGATACAGTTACAACAGTAGCTATAGTCTAAGAAAAACACACCAGAGCAGTTTGGTTTTTCTTAAATGGCAAGAAACTATATGGAATCAAAAGAAATAGGATGAATATAAGGGATGCTACATAGTATAGCAAAAAAGGCTTTCATTTCATAGAGGATGTCGCAGTACAATAGTAGGCAAGATTAAGTGGCAAAGAAAGAGGGAAAGAAAAGGGTGCTAAAGAACTAGAAGGTCACCCTTGGTGCATCATCTTGGGTGGAAGCTGTCCATCCCTGCTGACAATTCCTTGTTCTATCCACTTAGCTTAAAGTTATCTTAAGATTAATGTGCTTTTGAGGCATTCAAGACAGCACGCTGAGCAGCAGTTAGACATACTGTTTAGAAAGTTTACAAAAGAGCAATAAGGTTTAATGTGAATTTATGACTCATTTCCCTGCAGATTGTGAATGGAGCCATGGAATTCCCTGACAAAGAGTCTCAAAAAAGAAAAGGATTCATTGCTGCCGACCCCCATTCTCTCTACCCTACCATGCTGTTTTCTGGGCCCGCTCTAGATTTCCTTCTGCCTTTGGCCAGGTGGACCATCGACGCCATCTGTCCCAAACATGCAAAAAGAGTTGGTGTTTCGAAGGCAGGAGCTCTCCCTTGACACAATCCTCCACATTACCCTTGTTGGTTGAATAAGCAAAGATTAAGTGAGAAACAGCAACACCAAATAGAGGCCTTCTTCTTTCCATGGAATTGGTCTGGTGAGTGTTTTATGTAACTACCACTATGTCTTCATTTACTCAGCTTCCCCACCAGAGTTGAGTCATGAGGGAAATAGGGGTGAATAACCTGCAAGTTTAGGCCACGTGTGACCTTCTAGGTTCTTAAATGTGGCCTTTTGACTCAATCCAAATTTTACAGAATATGGCCTCCGATTTAATCATCTATTCTGTAAAATTTGGGTTTAGTCAAAAGGCTCCACTTAAAGATCTAGAAGGCCACATGTGGCCTTAGGATTACAAGTTCCCCACCCCTATTTCCCTCATTCTCCAGAAATAAATGAGAATATTAAAATTATAGTCATCCCTGAGTATATGTAAGGGATTGGTTCCAGGACACACCCCCATTTTTTTTCATGTGCCTTATCACAATCAGATCTCATCTATAACAATCTATAATCAGTTATCTCATAGACTGCATCTATCATACAACATTTACAAACCATGTGACCCCATTTGGTCAATATCTGTCTCTCCCACTAAGGAAAAGCCAACTTTTTCCATAAAAGGCCAGATAGTAAATATTTTAGCCTTTGTGGGCTATACATTCTCTGTGGCAACCATTCAACTCCATGTAAAAGCAGTCGTTGATAATACATAAAAGAACGATCATCATTGTGTTCCAAAAAAGCTTTATTTACAAAAACAAGCAAAGGACAGATTTGGCCAGTGGGTCGTAATTCGCCAGCCTCTGCTCTAGACTGACTATATAACTCAATGTAAACAGAAAGCTTGTCTGTTCCACTGCATCCTTAGTGCCTAGCACACAGTGAGTACTCAAAGACAAACTTATTGAAGGCATTCATGAATTGATAGTAGCAAATTCCTAGGACATTAGACAATTCCCTACCTTCCTTCCTGTCCCTACCCCAGTTAACCCTGAACACCAAAATCAGGGGCATTGTTTTGATCAGACTCGTTGAGCACTGAGGAAGCAAAGCTAATTTTCTATTGCATCATGCATAAAATTTAACAATTTTAATCACTAAGAGAGCGTTTGCTGTCACAGAAAAGGACAGAATACTGAAGTCAAAGATATGGTAAGAACCTCAGTTTTTATCATTTACCAGTTTTATGATCTTAGGGTTAAACTATACAGGGGATATTTGATTTACATAATATAAAGTCCAGAGACACAGCGAGTTTAAGAGCATTTAATCAAGAGCCTAAATAGCATTATTAAAGGCTCTAAGTGTTTAGGTCTCTTTCCTCTGCCTTCTGCATATATAATCATATATACATATGAGAGAGATGGAGGGAGAGAGGGAGAGAGAGGGTAGAAAGAGGGCTAAGAGGGGAGAAAGGGAAGAGAGAGAGAAGGAGGGACATAGGGAGGGGGGTAGAGAGGGAAACAGGGAGGGACGGAGGAGGACAAGGTTGGTACATGCTGGATACTATATATTTATAAATGGTGTTGTTCTTTCTCACCTCTCCTTTCTCCCAACGTGATTCCGATGACTTTTACCCATTGTCTCCTTTCATTACCTAACAAGCCTGATTTTTTTAACTAGACCCTCATTTGCATTCTGGATATGAAAATCATAAATTACAATAAGTGTGTGGAAACTAAAGCAAGCTAAAACAGCACTCTGCCTTCACGTCCATGACTTTTGTCATTTAGCATCATCATTATTGTCAATATTGTTTTCACCACCACCACCATCATCAACATAAATCACCTGTTAAAGTTTCATCTGCTTAGGCGATGCCTGTGGCTCAAAGGAGTAGGGCGCCAGCCCCATATGCCAGAGGTGGCGGGTTCAAACCCAGCCCTGGCCAAAAACTGCAAAAAAAAAAGCTAATTCATTTGGCTCGGCACCTGTGGCTCAACAGGCTAAGGCGCCAGCCACGTACATCTGAGCTGGTGGGTTCGAATCCAGCCCATGCCTGCCAAACAACAATGACGGATGCAACCAAAAAATGGCTGGGCATTGTGGCAGGTGCCTGTAGTCCCAGCTACTTGGGAGGCGGAGGCAAGAGACTCGCTTGAGCCCAGGAATTGGAGATTGCTGTGAGCTGTGATGCCACAGCACTCTATCCAGGCAGCTTGAGGCTCTGTCTCAAAAAAAAAAAGTTTCATCTGCTTGAGTAAGAGCCTAACCACAGCTACCTGTTCAACCTGGTGGCATTGGAGGGTTGGGAGAAGCTGACCAGCTATTTTGGTGCATACTTTATCAGAAAGAGGATATACCCTCAGGAACACAGTGTACAAAGGAAAAATGCAATCTTTCATGTTCACAGAATGACTAAAGTAAAAATTTTGACATCATAGAATGCTTACGAACTCTTAGCTTACCTTCCAATAAATCTTGAATATTTTATCTGTAGAAGAAAAAATCCTACTAAGGATAGATGTGAAAAAAGACATTTATAAGGCATATCTGGGGCCAACATTTGCTACTTGGAGCACTTCAATGGTCACTGACCTGCCTTCTAGACCCTGCCAAGCCCATCCTCTCCAAATCCCATCCATACATCCATAGCCCGGTGCCTCATTCACTCTGGCGAAGGAGGAGGAGGAAGAGGCACGCAGGGAGGGACTGTCAGTGCCAAGAAGAGCAGGCAGTGACCCCCTTGTTGGAACTGGGCTGACTGAAGCTGTTTCAGTTCAGGGTGAATTTTGCTAAAATTATCCCTTTTGAAATTATACATTCCAGTTTAATGTTTCAAACCCCTGATTGATTGCTCAAGTTAGAGCTGTGATAACAGTGGTTGGTGTTCTTCAAGAGGCTGAAAATGCCAGCTCTTGGGAAAATGACAGTTCTTTGAGAAATAATCAGGTTCATGGCACATCTCTCTTCAATAGGAAGATTATCACTGAGTTCACAAAATTACCTATGATGGCCTTTTCCCCCAGTGCCGATGGTCCGTTACGGCTAACGAAAGATCCTGTGAGGAGAGGAGGCATTTCATTCTAACTTCCTGTTGATGCCCATTATCCTTTCATTATCCCTCTAACACCGAGTGTATTTTACTTGAAAATAAATTTTTTCTGTGTGGTTTGAACATTTCCTTTCAGGGAAACAGGATTGGATTAGATGACCTCCTAATGTCCCTATGTGTCTGTGGAATTCTGTGACTCTAGGATTCCTAAACTGGAAATTGTCAAACATATAAAATATGTTGCCGTTTATGCCACTTAGGAAATTAATCAGTATTGATGGTAAGAACTATGGAGAAGTGATAATGGATGTGCTGCTGCTAATATTATGGGGAAGAATTCCACTTGAGGGAGAGAAGGTTTATGGTATACCTATCATTTAAATTCAATTTCCAAAGAACTTGCTGAACTTTGCTCCCTCTTATTGTAAGTTGGAAATGAAAAATTAAATATTCACAAGGGTAGAAGTGATGGCAAAAGATAAGGGTACTAGTTTTGAATAGTTTTAAAATAGGGATTAGATTTAGGACCTCCAGGCCTGAGATAAGGATAATGTATTTGAAATCTGTTAAAGAACCGAATCTTTTTGGCCCCTTAAAAAAAGCCATAGAAATGATTATTTCTTGTAAGTTTCTGAGTTTTTAGGCTCCTACCAGCTATTTTCGTTAGGATACAGTGAGCATTCACTCCCTCCAAACACAAAGACTACAACCATGTAAATGAGTTCACAGTTACACATGGGACCATATGAACATATTGATAATTGGTAGGGTGTACAGCTAGCTCTTTGTTTCCAATATTAAAGGCAAGATGATCTAGCACATAATAATCAAGAATGAGGGTAGATTTATCTACCCAAATGATGGAAATAAATTTAATAACAAAACCCCATCAAAAGAAAAAGCCATTCACCTGAATGTAAAGGAAACTTGTCCTGCCATCTGCTGTTGTTAGCATTTTATATCACCATATTTGCCTGCTCCCTTCCAGAGCCCGGCACTGCTCAGCTCCTTGCACAGAGCAAGCTCTTACACAGAAGAACAGAGCAGTTGGAGGGATGGGTGTGAATACAAAAGGCACTTCACCATCTTCAGACTCAGTATGCCATCTTTACCAGTAGGCTAGACAACAGCAATAGAGAAACCAAAGCTTGACTTCTTCAGAAAAGCTTTCACCATTGAGTGAAGAACAAAAAGGGACCAAAGAAGTGTAGATTTGGGTGGGCTTAGAGATCTCAGGGGCTGTCAGTAACCCATTGCCTCTCCCCCTCCCCACCAGTACCATACAACATGGAACCCAGAGGAAGGCATCTGCCCAGAGGAAGACCACGTGTACAGAGGCTTCATCAGCAATCCCCCTTGAGCCATGTATAGGTGCTCCAGCATAGACACTCATTAGAGATGAAACACGATTCTCATAAATGAAGCATCAGGCATTGGTGCTTTTGGTGGAGAAGACAGTGATGTTTGACATTTCTCCATCAAGAGAGAAACTTAGGAAACAAGGTACTTAAATGATTATGGGCCCAGGTGGCTCCCACCTACAAGCTTAGGGACAGGGAAAACAGAATTAAGGGAACTTTGAGTGGAGGACAGCAAACGAGTTCTATCTCCCATTTCCCAAGAAACCAGTTTGGATTGCATTCCCTGGTTAGGAGGAAGGGAAATCTTACCTTGGGTCAGCTTCTGTGTCTGAGGGGGCTGCAATATGGCCATATTTCCCAGAGGGAGAAGAATCAGGCTGAGAAGGGTGACTTTCCCCAGCGAAGATGTTTTGGAACCCCATGAAGACATTCTATGAGCTCCACCATGCAAAACAGAACTCTTAATGGTGAACTTGGAAGACAACATTCAACCCAGAGAAGGCCTGATGAGCCACCATCTTTGAGCACCCCATAGGGCCCATGCAGGAGCCTGTGCTTATCAGGGGCCTCAGCCAATTGGAGAACAGTTAAAGCTCGCCAGATAAGCAACACCTGCATGCTCCACACCTGTCTATGGTGTGCTGCTGTGCCCAACGAGGAAGAACCACCTGGGGCAATAAAAATGGATGAGATGTGGGGAGGCTCTCAGTTTTACAAGGGGATAGGCTGCTAGTTGGTATAGCTCTATTTACTGCTATTAGAGATAGATAAACTCCTATGGCTGGGGTGGAAACTGGCCTGGAGCATGGAAATACAGTTCTTAAGGGTTTGATCTTGTTTTGGTTTTGTTTGGGTTTTGTCTAGAGGGAGCACTGGGGGGAAAGGCTCATAGGTATATGTAAATGAAAGCTATAGGTTAAACTTCCCCCAAAAGGAAGGCATAGGCATGTGATTTATGTTGAAATTTGCATATGCACCCAAAGTTAAGAATCCACATTTAGAGACATTTGGGGATAGAACAGATGAGGAGTTTATTTATCAGACTCACCTACTTCAGCAGCAGTTTCTCAAAATGTGGTTTCTGCCACATTTGCTTCAGCATCTCCTGAGGCCATCACCTACCAGAGCTTATAATGAAGATTTCTGAGTCCCCCCTCAGAATTAAAGAATCAAGGTCATTTATGGTAGCACCCTGGAATTCACATTTTTACTAAGTACTCAGGTAGGATTTATGCATAATGTAGGTTAAGAAACCCTAGAAATTGAGAATGGCCATGAAAAATTTCTTAAGAGTCCAACCAAAACCCAAGGTGGTCTAAAAACTAATTAATCACTATATTGAGCTGTCAATTGATTAAAGAGCCAAGGGGGCAAGAGAAACTTAAGGTTGTCTGACAGAGAGAAGGGAAGGTTCCACAATACTTATTAGAACAAGTATTTGTATAGTGCCTCCTTGTGGGTCAGGCATTTTGCATGTGTTTTACCATTTAATGCTTCTCAATTATTCTCATGTTACTAATGGAGAAAGCAAGGTTCAGAGAGGTTAGAGAACTTGCATAGGGTCTCAAAGCAAGACAAGGGAAGAACCCATGCCTTCAAGAGAAGCAACCTCATGTCAACACTTATGTGGGGTATTTTTTTGATTTTTGTTTTTTGTTTTTGCAGTTTTTGGACGGGGCTGGGTTTGAACCCACCACCTCTGGCATATGGGGCCAGCACCTTACTCCTTTGAGCCACAGGCGCTGCCCACACTTGGCAGCATATTTTTTTAATTATACCACACAGTTTTCCCTTTATCTACCAAACCTGGATGACAAAGAGAAGTTCATTCATTGTGAAAAAAAAAAAAAATCTGAATATGTATTGCCTTTAAGGATTTATTCAAATGAAATAGGGAGAAAGAAAATACACAACATGATATAAATCAATTGACAACATGAAGTTTGGGCCACCAGGGAGAGATACAACCAGGAAGCTGACTCATCCCATGTGTGGAATGGCTGAAGAAGCTTCTAAGAGGGAACGAGGTTTTTAATCAGCTCTGAGGACCAGTAGAGTTTTGAATTAGTTCAGTTTTATAGAGAACTTAGGTTGAAATAAACTAGAATCTTCTAAAAATCTGCCTCCAATATAACTTTTGGTAAACAAGAATGTTGATGGGAGGAGGAGAATTTCTGAGCAAAGAAAGGTTCCGCAGTTTGTAATCACCAATGTGTTGACAGGGTAAACAATAGTTAACTTTCTTGAGCACTTATTGTCTGCCAGGGACTGTATTAGTTCACTTAATAGAATTGGGGACATAGGCACTATTATTGCCACCCCTAGTTTTAAAGTGACATAAACTTGACCAAGACATAACAGGTGGGAAATATTAAAAAACAGGATTTATTTATTTTTTATTAAATCATAAACCCATAAATCATGTATGCATTAATGCATTTATGGGGTACAATGTGCTGATTTCATATAGAATTAGGAATGCTTACATCACACTGGTTACTATATACCTCATCTCGTTTACTTAGTTATTGTGTTAAGATATTTATACTCTATACTAATAGATCTGACATGTACCCTTGCATTATGCACCATTGGTGTGATCTCACCATTCACCCTTCCTCGATCTGACCTCTCCCCTCCCTTCCATCCCCTCTTCTCCCTCCTTCATCTTGGGCCATAGTTGTGATCTATTCTTCATATGAAAGTGTGACTGATTGTAAATTGGTTTCATAATAGTACTGAGTACATGGGATAATTTTTCTTCCATTCTTGAGATACTTGTCTAAGAAGGATATGTTCCAGCTCCATTCATGTAAATGTAAAAAGGTAAAGCCTCCATCTTTTTGAAGGCTGTGTAATATTACATGGTATACATATGTCACAATTTATTAATCCATTCATGGGTCAATAACCATTTGGGCTTCTTCCATGACTTGGCTATTATGAATTGAGCTGCAATGAACAATCCGGTACAAATATCTTTGTTATAAAGTGATTTTTGGTCTTTTTTGACATATACGTAGAAGAGGAAATTCAGGATCAAATGGCAGGTCTTCTTTTAGATCCCTGAGTGTTCTCCATATTTCTTTCCAAAAGGGACATATTAGCTTGCACTCCCACCAGCAGTGCAGAAGTGTTCCCTTTTCTCCACATCCACGTCAACATCTGTAGTTGTGGGATTTTGTTATGTGAGCCAATCTTACAGGAGTTAGATAATATCTCAGAGTGGTTTTGATTTGCATTTCTCTGACGATGAAAGATGATAAGCATTTTTTCATGTCTCTGTAGGCCATGTGCCTATCTTCTTCAGAGAAGCTTCTGTTCGAGTTCCTTGCCCACAATGAAATGAGATTACTTGTTCTTTTCTTATTAATAAGTTTGAATTCTCTGTGGATTCTGGTTATTAAACCTTTGTCAGAAGCATAACCTTCAAATATCTTCTCCCATTCTGAGGGCTATCTGCTTGCTTTACTTACCTTGTTCTTGGCTGTGCAAAAGCTTTTCAGTTTGATCAGATCCCAATAATGTATTTTTGGTGTTGCTTCAATTGCCCCATGGGTCTTCCTCAAAAAGTATTCTCCCAGGTCAATTTCTTCAAGTGTTTCTCCTGCACTCTTTCCAAGAATCTTTATAGTTTCATGTCTTAAGTTTAAATTTTTTATCTAGTGAGAGTCAATTTCTGGTAGAGGAGAAAGGTGTGGGTCCAGTTTCAGTCTTCTACAAGTCACCAGCCAATTCTCCCAGCACTGTTTGTTAAATAGAGAATCTTTTCCCCAATTTATGTTTTTGATAGGCTTATCAAAGATCAAATGATGATAAGTATCTGGGTTCATCTCTTGGTTCTCAATTCTATTCCATACATCTACCTCTCTATTTTTGTGCCAGTACCATGCTGTTATGATCACTATAGATTTATAGTATAGTTTGAAGTCTGGTAGTGTGATTCCTCCTGATTTTTTTTTTTATTAAATCATAGCTGTGTACATTAATGCAATCATGGGGTACAATGTGCTGGTTTCATATACAATATGAAATAGTTTCATCAAACTAGTTAACAAAGTATTCATGGCATTTTCTTAGTTATTGTGTTAAGACCTTTGTATTCTGCATTCAGTAAGTTTCACCTGTACCCCTCTAAGATGCACCATAGATGTGGTCCCACCAATTACCCTCCCTCCACTCATCTCCCCCCTCCTCTCCCCTCCCTTGCCTCTTTCCCCATATTCTTGGGGTATAATTGGAATATAGCCTTCATATGAAAGCTATAAATTAGTTTCATAGTAGGGCTGAGTACATTGGATACTTTTTATTCCATTCTTGAGATACTTTGCTAAGAAGAATATGTTCCAGCTCCATCCATGTAAACATGAAAGAGGCAAAGTCT
>CAUYRH010103613.1:0-19884 GCA_963574655.1 Perodicticus potto | reverse complement strand
TAGTGATTAAAAGGCCATGAAGGCTATGTTAAATAGTTCAATGAAAATATTTCAGATTGTATATGAAGTCAGCACATTGTGCCCCATGATTGCACCAATGTACACAATTATGATTTAATAAAAATTAAAAAAAAAAAAACTGTATAGTCAAAACTGCACAACAGTTTTTAACAATTCCCAGTGGGGAAATGTATCAGCCAGGGTCCTGGCAGGAAATAGAATTCTACTCAAATGATTCAAAGAGATATTTTTAATGAATGACTACTTACAGATAAATGAATTACGTTAAGGTAAACAAGAAAGGCTGATTCCATTATGACTCACAGATGAGTCATAGCTGGAAACCTATACCAACCCTAGGTTTGAAGGGAAAAGAGGAGGAAATAGTGTTATAGTAAGCAGTGAGAACTGGAGTGACGGAAGAAGGGATACACAGAAGAAGCTAGAGTCAGGCAGAGATTCAGCCATAGCCAGAACCAAGGCATGAAGCAGTGTGAAAGAGAAAAAGATATCCCAGCCCCTCTCACTTCATATCCTATGATTTCTCCCTTAAACTGAATTGACAAAGCAAACTCAGGAAATCAGTAGTTGTTTAGAATTGTTTGTTGAATGACCTCCTCCTAACTCCCATTTCAGATTTTTTCCCATAGTATCATACATTCAAGGGGATATGGTCTAGAAAAGTTTTTCAATGACCACCTAACCTGTAAATAATGAAGTCCATATACCACGTGGAGAGAATAAATGATGCCTGGGGACACATTTATTGGAATTTCACCTTCATCCAAAAATTAATACAGTGCTAAAGACAGAAATGGTCTCATACTTAATGGATCTCTTACAATATAAAAATTTCTAGAGACATTCTCTGTAAAAAACAAAAAAGAGAGAGAGAAAATATGTACACTACACATAGATATAGAAGTTGGCTTATATAGCCATGTGTGACTGGGGTGTTACGCATGGGTGTATATGTGTATAAGTATATGTGCATATCCACACTGATATCCTCCATACCCTCTTTCCAGATCCCTCCCCAATCCACTTTCCAACTTCTTTGTATCCTAGCAGATTGAACTGTATGAACTATATCAATACATTTCCTCACTCTCTGGCTGCCTGCTGGGTTCCAACAATGGAAAGAACACCAGCAGAAAATCAGAAGGCTACAAAAGAGAAAGGTCAGTGTATTTATTCCTCTGAGTCTCCTTGTGGGGTCTCTATAGCTGGTCACATCCTCAACTGAAAAAAAATCACAATTTCTACTGAGCAATCCATATTTCTCTACAGGTTCCAGTTATTGCTCTCTCTCCTTGTCCTTTCAGTGATGATGGCACCTTGCTGTGACTATCTCCTGGGGTACTCTATTAACACTGTTATTTCGCAGTACCCTGCCCATAGCTTATAAATTGTACTTTTATTAAACTCATCTTAGATTATTCAATTTGAGCGTGCCATCTGTTTTCATCAGGGACCCTGACTTGTACAATATGTCCTGATGGACCCTGACAATTCACAAGGATTAGTGGTGTTTTTATTCCAGCTTATTGCAATATTCCAGGCTTTAAAAATAATATTTTCTTGGTAATAATGTGGGTATAATAGACTATAAGGTCTCAAGAGCAGGGATCACGTAAGACATATGGCCTTAACATTTGCAGGCCTAAATAGTTCCTGCCCTGTAGTTGGCACTCAACAATTATTCTGAGGAATTGAATTGAACTAAAACACAACATTCCTAAGCTATGATCTTGAATGAATAAGATAAATGTTATCTTAATCATTTTATAAAAATCATGTGATCTTAAAGAATTTGGGAATATTAACTTTCTCAACATAACACCCATTTTAATGTCTTCTTCATGCAGAAATAAATGGTGTTTAAGGGTATTATAAAGCTTGTTGTATAATTACATTAATAAGAGAGTGCCTCTTCTGTTGCTTCCTTTGCTGTTGTCATGGTAGCAACCACATGTTTGTAAGTAGAAAGCACATACAGAATCAAATCTTAATTACATGTGTAGCACTGCATTTCAGAGAAAACAATAAATATGCAGGTCATGGAGTGCATGGAAAAGAGATATGATGATAAAAGATTTTCTCTCCAGCTTTTCTATCTCTTGGTTATTTCTAAACCCTTTATTAGTCTGCTCTGACTCCCTAGTAAACCATTTGCTTTCACTGCAGTAAAAAGACCTCTGCAGCCACCCATCAAATTATAATCCTCTGCCCCCAAAATGACCCAGAACTGTTCCTTTAAAAAGTCAGTAGGAAATTAAGTCCTGTCATAACAAAAAATAGAATGAAAGTGTCTACTGACAATTTTCTAAGAAAACTGACCCCACCTTCCCTCTTTTATCATATTATGGTACAGCATCAAGGCCTTCCTTTCTAGGTACTCTTTAGATCACTAAAGGTTCTTATTTGTACTTGCATACCTTGCCTAGTAGTGAAATATAGATAATAGTTCTTGTCATTCACAAGGATATTGCCAAGAGTAACTAATAATTGTACATTTTAGAAATTAACAAACCAGAAAGCATAATATGAAGGCTAAAAAAAATTTTCCAATCATAGGGTTTTCATTAAATCAGGACTAAGTAATACTTTGTCCTTCTGTCTTCTACTTTCCAGATATTATTTAAAGAATACATTTTTTAGAAAAATAAGAGATGGCCTTTACTTAATTCTAAATAAGACTTCCCAAAGAAGAGCCGAATGTCATTTTAATCTAGTTGAAAATTTTTTTCTTTATTTTAAATAGTCTCACAGTTTAATCACATATTTGGGCATTACTTTCGTCCAGTAAAGATCTTATATTGGCAATAAATTGTCATTGTACAACAACACATTTGTTATTTCTTTTGGTCTTGATGTCATCAATGTTGATCATTTGATTATTTATTCCTTCTATGAGCATTTTCTAACTGCTTATTATCCACTCAACACTTCCCCAGATGTAAGGGATATGAAAATAAAGAGTTGTAGCTCAGCGCCTGTAGCTCAAGCAGCTAGGACGCCAGTCACATACACCAGAGCTGGTGGGTTCGAACCTAGCCCAGGCCTGCCAAACAACAATGACAACTACAACCAAAAAAATAGCCAGGCGTTGTGAGGGGGCGCCTTTAGTCCCAGCTACTTAGGAGGCTGAGGCAAGAGAATTGCTTAAGCCCAAGAGTTTGAGGTTGCTGTGACCTGTGACACCACAGCACTCTACTGAGGGTGACATAGTGAGACTTAGTCTCAAAAATAAATAAATAAATAAAATAAAGAGTCCCAAACCTCTAAAAGCATATGTCTAGTCAATGAGATAGACATGCAGTCAGTTGGCAGGCCAACTAGGACCTGTATGGTCTATAATAGCCTACCAGAAACCACTATCTCTTCTCCCTGTGCTTGTTCATTCTCTAACAGCCTAAAGAAGCAAAAGAACAAGTTCTTAGGGCTTCTTGAGGTCTATGACTGAAATTGGCCTACTGTCACTCCCATTGCCTTCTATTGGCCAAAGCAAGTCACAAGGCTAATCCAGATTTAAAAAATAAGGATATGGGCTCCACCTCATGATGAGAGGAGCAGCAAAGTAACAGTATAAAATCTGTGGATGCAGGGAGGGGTGAAGTATCGGGATCATTTTTAACAGCATAATATCAAAAGCATAGTAAGACAATAGATTCTACCTAAAGCTAGTCAGAAAAAACTAAATATAATCTTAAAAGATGAGTAGGATTTTTCTATAATAATATGCATTAAAAAACAAATCAATACTTTGATTGACAGTATAAAACAAGGAATCTAAAAATATAATTGAGTAACAGCCTGAGTCAGTTTTTCTTTTGTTACATTTCTCACTTAGCTACACGTCTAAAAAGTAAAGCAAGATCTTTTCTCAGAATATTAGCTAAATTTGAATTCTGACTAAAGTCAGTTCCAATCTTATATACCCAGCATCACCTCAATATTTAAGTCCTTCAGTAACTTCCGTAGAATCACAAAATTTCAAGACTAGCTTATGGTAAGAGCCATATAAGTATTTCTTCACTGAATAAGTCAATAAACCAATGAATTAAATGACAAATGAAGTAATTTTAAAACATTAACTATCAGGGCACACAGGTAGTACCAGCAAGAGCAATTCTGCTGCAAAAAGCAGCCTAACCCTTAAAGCTTTTTTATCCCCGCAAGCCTGAGACTGACTCCCTTATCCAATCAAGAGAAACTGGGCAGTCCAACCGGAGAAAACTCTTATTGCCTCTTCAGGCAGAACCAGCATGTAATAGTGGGAGCCCTACTGGCACCAGATAAACCAAGCATAGTAAATTTCTCCAAAAGCCCTGAAAATTAAATTGCCTTTGAAACCACAGCCCACAAAAGTAGGCCAGGTCCTGTGTACTAAACTTAAACAATGTTACTGCCTGCTAAAATAAAATATTTAAATAGAACCCAGGATCACCTAACACAATAGCAAAATGTCCAGTATATAATTGAAAGTCACCCATAACATCAAGAAATAAGAAAATCACAACGTAAATGAGAAAAAGCAACTGACACCAACATCATGATGAGCCACATGTTGGAATTATCACAGAAAGATGTTAAAGAGGCCCTCATAAAAAGTGGTTCAACAAAAGAATTATGAATTCTGTTGAATAAAATAAAAAAATTAACAAATCTTAGCAAGGACTCAGAAGTTATAAAAGATTCAAATGGAAATTATAGAACTGAAAAATACAATAAGAAATTAAAAAAAAAACTCAATCTTACTGTATGGCCTCAGTACTCAAGTAGTGATGGCGTACAATAGAATCATTGAACTTGAGGACAAATCAATAGAAATTACCTAAGGCAAAGACAATTATTAAAGACAAAGAGAAAAATAAACTGGAAAAAAAAAAAAACCTCAGAGATTTGTACAGCAATGACAAAAGATCCAAGATTCTTATCAACAGATTCATAGAAAGAAAGAAGAAAAAGGGTGGGGCTAAAGGAACATAAGAAAAACTTATCATTGAAAACCTCCAAAATTTTGCAAAAGACACAAATCTACAAATTTAGGATGCTGACTGAATCCAAAGTAAAATAAACCAAACAATACCCACACAAAGATGCATCATAATTAAACTTTTGAAAACCAAAGACATATAAAAAGTCTTAACAACACACAAAGAATAACAAAAAAATTACCTATAGAAGAATATCAATAAAAATGATATCTAAAACCAGGAAGGCCATAAGGAGATAGCACACATCTTTCAAGTACTGAATAAGAAGATCTGTCAATTTGGAATTCTATAGCTGGTTAAACTATTCTTCAGGAATAAGTAGAAAATAAAAATCTCAGATGAAGAAAAACTAAAAGGATCTGTCAGTAGCAGAGCTACTCTTAAAGATTGTCTAAAGGAGGTGGTTCTCAAAACAAAAAGGAAATGATTAAAGGAAGAATCTTAGAGCATCAAGAAGAAAAAATATAACAGAAATATGAGTATATAAGATAGATATCCTCTGTATGAGTTTTATAAATCCTATTTGACAAATGACCTAAATATTTTAATACCATCTGATACTGAAAACAATGATATTTACAAGTGGGGAAAGTAAAAAGATTTAAATGGAAGTATGGTTTCACATTTCAGTAGAAGTGGTAAAAATTTTAACACCAGTAGAAATCCCATATGTCACGTATGTATAATGTAATATTCAGAGAAACTATAAATATATATATGCACGTATATATATTCAAAACACAAGAAATAAATCAAGATAGAGTCCTAAGAAATATTGAGGTAAACCACAGAAACATACAGAAATCATATGGAAAACAAATAACAAAATGTCATATTTTGGGGTGGTGCCTGTGGCTCAGTGAGTAGGGCACTGGCCCCATATACCAAGGGTGGTGAGTTCAAATTTGGCCCCAGCCAAACTGCAACAAAAAAATAGCTGGGCGTTATGGTGGGCACCTGTAGTCCCAGCTACACAGGAGGCTGAGGCAAGAGAATCACCTGAGCCCAAGAGCTGGAGGTTGCTGGGAGCTGTAACACCACAGCACTCTACCAAGGGTGACAAAGTGAGACTCTGTCTTTAAAAAAAAAAAAAATGTCATATTTAAACTCCAACACAGAGACTAGCAGAACAGCTAGAAAAATAGCGCAATTATATGCTGTTCACAAGCATATAAACTGACTTCAAATTCAAGATGGGAAGAGATAAACTATGAAAATATCAAAAACCCAGGAGAAGTAGCTATATTAATATCAGATAGACTTTGGAATAAATAAAACTACAACAGACTAAGAAGAATATCACATATAACAAAAGTATTGATAGAACAGGAGTACACCATAATCCTAAGTGTGTACACAACAAACAAAAGCATCTAATAATGAAAAGCAAAACATGATAAAGCAAAAACTGATTGAATTGAAAGGAAAAAGAAATTCAAAATGTTAGTTGAACACATTAAAATCCCCCCCTCAACAACAGATTGAAATAGTACACAGAAAATCAGCAAGGATATAAGAAGACTGTATCAGACATTTAACCAACAGGATTGAACTGACATCTATAGAACAGTCCACCCAACAATAGTAAAATACACAACTTCAAGTGTCCAAGGAACATTCACCAGACAGATTATATCCTGAGTCATAAAAGAAACTTCAACAAATTTAAAAGAAGTGAAATCTATAGGCTATGATCTCTCACCATAATAAAATCAAACTAGATATCAATAACAGAAAGACAACAGAAAAGTATCTAAACACTCTAAATAGACATTTGTAAATAACCTATGGGTCTAAGCGAAAACAGAAAAAAATTTAAAAATAAATGAAACTTGATGAAAATAAAAATACAACACATCAACATATATGGGATGAAAATAAAAATACAACACATCAACATATATGGGATGCAGCTAAAGTAGTACTAAGAGGGAAATTTATAGCATGAAATGCTTTTGCAGTCTTGTGCCACATAAGGATATTTTGGTAAATGACGGATTGCATGCATATATGAAGGTGATCCCACAAGATTATAATGCAGCTGAAAATTTTCTGTCTCATAGTGATGTTGTAGCCATTATAATGTTGTAGCATAATGCATTACTCATGTGTTTGTGGTGATGCTGGTATAGAAAAATCTACTGAACTGCCAGTTGTATAAAAGTATAGGATGTATTATTATGTATAGTACATAGTACTTGATGATAATAAATGACTGTTACTGATTTATGTGTTTACTATACTATACTTTTACTATTGTTGCTAAAAACAGAACCATAGCTTGCAACACTATACTATACTATTTTTTGTTATTCTAGAGTATATTCTTCTACTTATTTTAAAAAATAGTAAACTTGGGCAGTGCTATGGCTCAGTGAATAGGGTGCTAGCTCCATATACCAAGGGTGGCAGGGTATATGGGCAAACCCAGCCCCAACAGAACTGCAACAACAACAACAAAAATAGCCGGACATTGTGGTGGGCACCTGTAGTCCCAGCTACTCAGGAGACTGAGGCAAGAGAATCGCCTAAGCCCAGGAGTTGAAGGTTACTGTGAGCTGTGATGCCACAGCACTCTACCGAGGGCAAAAAAGTGAGACTCTGTCTCTAAATAAATAAATAATAAATAATAAAAAATAGTAAATGGTAAAAAAACCTCAGTAAAGTCCTTCAGGAAGTATTTCAGAAAAAGGCATTGTTATCATAGGAGGTGACAGCTCCATTCATGTTACTGCCCATGAAGATTTTTTTCTGGGAAGAGATGTGAAGGTAGATGACAATGATATTGATAATCTTGACTCTGTGTAGGCCCAGGTTAATGTATATGTTTGGGTCTTAATTTTTAACAGAAATTTTTTTTGAATAGAAAAACTTATATACTAAAGATATAAAGAAAATATTCTTGTACAAGTGTACAATATATTTGTGTTTTATAGTTAAGCACTGTTGCAAAAGAGTCAAAAGTTAAACTTTTTTAAAGTCTATAAAATAAAAAAGTTACAGTAAGCTAAGGTTAATTTATTAGTGAAGAAAGTATTTTTTTATAAATTTAATGTAGGCTAAGTGTATAGTGTTTATAAAGTCTATAGTAGTAATGTTCCAGGTTTTACATTCACTTGTCACTCACTCAATAACTCACCTAGAACTATTTTCCAGCCTGCAAGTTTCATTCATGGTAAGCATCTCATATAAGTGTGCAATTTTTAGAAATCTTAGATGCCATAATTTTACAGTCCCCTTTCGAAGTTTAGCTACATTTAGATACACCAGTACTTAGCATTGTGTTACAATTTCCTATAGTATTCAGTACAGTAATATGCTGTACAGGTTTGTAGCCTAAGAACAATAGCCTATATTAAATAGCCTAGGTTGTGTCATCTAGGTTTGTGGATGTATACTTGATGTAAATTACTTAACAAGGCATTTCTCAGAAGGTATCCCTATCATTAAGCAACAAATGACAGTATTAGAAATGAGGCAATGTTGAAAATAAATTAATATAAGTTTCTGTTGGAAAAAAACTAAAAAAAATAAAAGCAAGCTAAACCCAAAGCAAGCAGAGGAATTAAATAATGAAGATAAGAAAATAAATCAATGAAATTGAAAATATTAAACAATGGAGTAAATCAATAAAACAAAAAGCTGTTTCTCTAGGGGGAAAAAGCTCTAGCAAGACTAACAAAATTTAAAAGAGAGAGAGAAAATAATCACTAATATTAGGAATGAAACATGATATCACTAGAGATTGTGAAGCCATTAAAATGATAAAAAGGTACTAATAATAGTTATGAGTTGAAATGTGTCCCTTCATAAGGACACATTGAAGTCCTAACCTCTACTACCACAAAATGATACCTTACTTGGAAATAGGGTCTTTACAGAGGTAATCAAGTTAAAATGAGGTAACATTAGAGTTAGCTCTAATCCAACATGACTGTTGTCCTTGTAAAAAGGAGAAATCTGGACGCAGAGACAGACATGTATACAGAGAAGACAGTATGAAGACAAGACACAAGGAGAACACCATGTGAAAATAGAGGCAGAGATTGAAATTATGCTGCCATATGCTAAGGAATGTTTAGGGCTATTAGAAACTAAAACTGGAAGAAGCAAAAAATGTTCTTCCCCTACAGCAGCGGTTCTCAACCTGTGGGTCATGACCCCTGGGAGGTTGAATGACCCTTTCACAGGGGTTGCCTAAATACATCCTGCATATCAGATATTTACATTACGATTCATAACAGTAACAAAATTACAGTTATGAAGTAGCAATGAAAATAATGTTATGGTTGGAGGTTTCCACAACATGAGGAACTGTATTAAAGGGTCACAGCATTAGGAAGGTTGAGAACCACTGCCCTACAGGTTCCAGCAGGAGCATGACCTGCTAAAACCTTGATTTTGGAACTCTAGCCTGCAGTGGGAGATAACAAATTTCTGATGTTCTAAGTCATCCAGACTATAATATTTATTAGAGCAACCCTAAAAAATAACAAAATTATGAACAATTTGATGCTCATAAATATGATAACTTGGATGAATGGGATCAATTTCTACCAAAACTCAACCAAGATGAAATAGATCATCAGATTTGTCCTACAACTATTAAGGAATTTAATTTGTTATATAAAATATACTGAAGAAAATTTTCTAGGCTCAGATAGTTGCACAGGAGAATTCTGTACAACATTAAGTAAGCATTAATACCAATTTTACATAGTCTCTTCAAGATAATAGAAGAGGAAGGAAAACTTGCCAACTCATTCTATAAAATCGGTATTACTCTTACATCAAAGCAAATCAAAGATAGGACAAAAATATAGACAATTACTTAAGAACCTATCTTGTAAATTTAGATATAAAATTCTCAAACAATATCAGCAAATCACATCCCAAAACTGCATAAAAAATTATATGCCATGACCAAGTGGGATTTATTTTAGGTAGGTAAGATTGTAAGTTTAACACTTGAAAATCAATTAACATGGTCTCTCTCACCTTTTCTCCTTCATGAGAGGGACTCACTTTCAACTCTCTTTAGAAGTACTCTAAACTTTCTCTTTGTTCTTCCTAAATAAAATTTCTCTTTGTTACCCTGGGAAAAAAAAAAGAAAATCAATTAACATAATCTACCATATAAACAGGATAAAGAAGAGAGGTCATAGGATTGTATCAACTAATATGGAAAAAGCATTTGACAAAATCCAATACTCATTCATGATAAAACTCTTAGAAAATTAGGAGCAGGGCAGCACCTGTGGCTCAGTGGGTAGGGTGGCAAGTTCAAACCCAGCCCCAGCCAAACTGCAACAAAAAAAAGCCAGGCCTTGTGGCAAGCGCCTGTAGTCCCAGCTACTCAGGAGGCTGAGGCAAGAGAATTGCCTAAACCCAGGAGTCAGAGGTTCCTGTGAGCTGTGTGATGCCACAGCACTCTACCGAGGGTGATAAAGTGAGACTCTATCTCTACCAAAAAAAAAAAAAAGGGAAAAAAAGAAAATTAGGAACAAAGGAAAATTGCCACAATTTGATAAAGAATATCTACAAAATCCTACGGCTAACACCATACTTCATGGATAAAGATTGAATGTTTTCTCCCCAAGATTGATAGCAAGATAAGAATGTTCATTCTCATCACTCTCTTTCAAAATAGTACTTGAAGTTAAAACCACTGCAGTATGTCAAGAAATAGAAATCAAAGTTTGGAAAAGAGAAAATAAAATTGTTCCTATTTGCAGATAACATGATTATCTATGTTGGTAATCCCAAGAAAGCTCTAAAAACAAATCTCAAAACTAGTAGGTGAGTTTAGGAAGATTACAGGACATAATATCAACACACAAAAATCAATCACATTTTTATACAAACAATGAACATGGAAAAAACAAAATTTAAAACATGATACCCTTTACAATTACTCCAAACAAAATTAAATATTTAGATATATATTTACCAAAACAAGTACATATTTTGTATGCTGAAGATTTCAAAACGCTGATTAAAAAAATTCAAAGATAATAGATAAATGAAGACATATCTCATGCCCTCGAATTAAAGGAGTCAACGTAGCAAAGATGTCAATATCTCAAAATTGACTTTAAGTTTCAATGTAATTCCTGTCAAAATACCAATAATATTCTTGTAGATAAAGATAATATTGTTGTAATAAAATTGTTATGAAAAGGAACAAGCCCTAAAATATCTAAAATAATCTTTGAAAAGAATAAAGTAGGAAAAAAATCACTCTACCTGATATTAAGATTTACATATAGCTACATAATTAAGACAATGCAATATGGGCAGAGGGATAGACACGTGTATGAATGGAATATCATAGAAAATCCAGAAAAAGATCAAAATCAATATGTTTAATTTTTGGCAAAAGTTTACATGCAAAGCAATTCAAAGAAGGAAAGAAAGCTGTTTCAACAAATAGTATAGGAGCAATTGGACATAACTCTCACAAATTAAACAAAAATTAACTCAAATGGATAATGTACTCAAATGTAAAACATAAAACCAATAAAATTTTAGACATAGATCATAGCTATATAACTATTGATAAATTTAATCTGTAATATAAAAGCTCCTGAAAAATTTTCCATAATTTTTTAAAACCATAAAAATTTTAGGAAAAAACATGAGAAAATCTTCAGGATCTAGAGCTAGGCAAAGAATTCTTATATGTAACACTAAAAGCACAATCCACAAAAGGAGAAATTTGATAAATGTATCAGGAAACTTGATAAATCATATCACATTGAGTACATGAAAAGATATTCAATACCATTAACCATTAAGAAAAGCAAATTAGGGCTGGGGGCAGTGACTCACGCCTATAATCCCAGCACTTTGGGAGGGAAAGGATGGCAGATAGCCTGAGGTCACAAGTTGGAGATCAGCCTGAGCTAGACTGAGACCCTGCCTCTAAAAATAGCCAGGCATTGTGGCGGGTGCCTGTAGTCCCAGGTACTCAGGAGGCTGAGGCAAGAGAATCACTTGAGCCCAAGTGTTTGAGGTTGCTATGAGCTATATGATGCCACAGCACAGTACCAGCAGGACAAAGTGTGACTCTGTATCCATAACGACGTATCAGTACACGCCTATCACAATAAATAAAAAATAGTGACAACATAAATACTGTTGAGGATGTATAGAAAGTCCATTACTCATATATTGCTGGTAAAATGGTACCATCAGTCTGGAAAACAGTTGGGCATTTTCTTTAAAAACTAAACATGCAATTACCATATAACCCAGAAATTGCACTCTTGGGCATTTATTTCAAAGAAATGAATTTTTTGTTCATACAAATACCTATACAGAAATATTCATATAAGCCTTATTCATAAATTTTTATTCCAGCCAACAACTGGAAACAATGCAGAAGTCTTTCAATAGACAAATTGTTAAATGAACAATGGTGTATCCATGCATGGATTACTATGCAGCAATAAAAAGGAACAAACTATTGGTATACAAAATAACTTTGATAAGTTTCCAGGGAATTATGCTGGTAAAATAAAGCCGATCCCCAAAGGTTACATACTGCATAATTCCATT
Source organism: Perodicticus potto (assembly GCA_963574655.1). Classification (NCBI taxonomy): domain Eukaryota; kingdom Metazoa; phylum Chordata; class Mammalia; order Primates; family Lorisidae; genus Perodicticus; species Perodicticus potto. The sequence continues at coordinate 7,324 of CAUYRH010103613.1, read as the reverse complement.
AATATCCCAAATTCAAGTGACAAAATTATAGATACAGAAAACAGATTAGTTGTTGCCCCAGGGTAGAGACTAGGGCAGGTATAGGAGCGGAAAGAAGGTAAGCAAGAGAAGGGATCTTTATAGTAATAGAATTGTTTCATTTCTTGACTATAGTAAAGGACACATGAGCACATGTGATAAAATTTTATAGAACCAAATACACAGACATATGCATACACGTGAATATGGGTAAAATTGGAGAATTCTGACTTAGATTGGTGATAGATGATATCAATGTCAATATTCTTTGCAATATTGTATGATAGTTTTTCCATGATGTTACTATTGAAGAAACTGAGTACACTGGCTCTCTCTGTATTGCATGTGAATCTATAATTACTTCAATAAAAATTTCAATAAAAAAATGTTACACAGAATTTAACAAGAGCAAGCGGGAAGTAATCTAGTATTCTTTATTCTCCCTTAAACAGGGACCTATATTTTCTTTAGCATAAATTCTTAGGAAGTTAAAAGCCTCTCATTTCCCTACTTGTATTTTGCCAGCATCTCCTCTATGAAGAGAAATGTATATAAGGCTTTTTAAAGTACTATAATTTCTAAGTAATAACAGCAGAAATAAAAATAACTTCAAACACCTTATCAAAGCAGAAAGTAAAGAAGCTAAGGGTCTGAATCAGCCTCCCATACTCTTTCAGCCAAAGATCAAACTTTCAAGGAACAGATTAGGTAAGAATTTTAAGAGGAATTTTTTTCTATTTTACATTTTTTAAGATAATTTGACTTAATGATTAAAAGTTAAAATAAAAAAGACAAAGGACAAAAGATCAAGGGAGGTAATGGACTCACTATCCTGGAGTCTAGAACCAAATCTGCTACTAATTGAATTTAGGCAGAACTATTCAATCTTTTTGCATCTCGATTTCCTGGTAAAAATTAAAGTACTATACCAAACCCCAAGGTCCTTTCCAACTTGAAGATATTCTGTGATTCTATGAAATTTAAAATGTGGATGAAGGTATAGTTGATGATGTTTAATCCCATTCCTTCATTAGACTTAATTTAATAAGGTTCTCCACGGTAACTTCAATTGGCAATCCAAGCATTCCTTTCAGCTGTGTAAATGATGCCCCTCATTCCAGCATGCCCATTCAGGTTTCATTACCAAGTCTCTAAGTGCTAATTAACTTTGAAGCAGCTCTCTAATATGGGCTCCATTACAATTCACAGCAAATTACTTCTATGTGCTTCAGATTGTTTTCCTCAATTTTTTTTCAGATACATTGAGTGTCATTTTCTTGCCATTCCCAAACATTTCCGTTAGAGTTCCTCTTTTATCATTTCCACAGAATGGAAGAATTTCAAAGTGGGGAAATACTGAAGAAGATATCAATCATATAGAAACTTCAAGACTTCTTAGTTAAGGCCAGGCATGTTGGCTCATGCCTATAATCCTAGCACTCTTGGAGGCCAAGGTGGGTGGGTTGCTTGAGCTCACAGATTCAAGACCAGCCTGAGCCAGAGCAGACCTCATCTCCAAAAATAGCTGGGCATTGTGGTGGGTGCCTGTAGTCCCAGCTACTCAGGAGGCTGAGGCAAGAGAATCACTTGAGCCCAAGAATTTGAGGTTGCTGTAAGCTATAATGCCAAGGCACTCTACCAAGGGCAACAAAGTGAGACTCTGTCTCAAAAAAAGACTTCTTAGCTACTTGCACTTTGGGGACATCTTGCCCAACATTCTTCTGAGGCTTAGATCACACCGTTCTCAAGATAGTAGTTACCCTTGATACAATGCAACATTTTCTTTTTCATTTGATTCTTGCTTTATTAGACTACCCAGTTCTTTGAGAAAATGAAATCTAGAAAAACTTTGCATGGAACTCATTTTATCATACTACCTGTTCTCCCCTACCCCAAACCCTAAGAATCCTTACTGGATCTCCAATCAAAGTTTCTTTCCCAAGGGGTATCTCTGGCTGGTGACCACCACTTGATGTGTGGCATCTTTCTTCATGATGTTTTGGTGTGAGTATATGAAGCTTCTACTGTACTACTCAGATTTTCTACTTTAATGCTGCCTAACAAAGACCCCTGCCCTAAATTCTCAGTTGCTTACAACCATGAATATTTATTTACCTCTCATGGGTCTATGGGTCAAACGGACTTGACTGGGCTTGCCTGGCTTGGCTTCTGGCTACAATTGACAGCATATCTATTTTGCATGTCTCTTCATTTTGGAACTGGCAGCTGTCCCACAGTTCATATTCTTCTCATGACAAAGAATAGATTTTCAATGAAACTTGCAGAAACTTTCCCTATATCTTTGAGGCTCTTAACTCAAAACTGTCATACTCTCAATTCTGTCCATATTTCATTGGCCAAAGCAAATCATACGATTAATCCAATCATCAGTTGGATTGGGGAAGTATATCCTATACACGGAGAATACGTGGTAGAGGCAGGGAGGGAAAGAACAATTGTAAACAAATAATATCATCCATCATGTCTGCTTAATACTATAAGGAGAAAAAACTAGTGCTACTGTAACATAAGGCAAAGGCATTTTATGTTTTCACCCTCCTGTTGGGAGAGTGAGAATCTGGATCTTGGAAACATGCTCTCAGCTTTAGTGATCTCTTCATTATTTCTCCCTGCCTAGACCCAGAGGGCCTCATCAAATGGACTTTGCTAACATCCCAGTGTTTCCAAAGTGGGAAAGAGGCTCTGATTTAGAGATCCAGTAAGAATTTGCATTTTAGGCAGGAAGTGGGAATCAGGTAAGATGAGATGATAACCACAGTGAATTTTCCTAGCCATGACTTTCTCAGAGAATTGGGTGGTCTTATAAAATAAGAGTCATATGAAAAAAGAAAAAAATTATACTATATAAAGGTTAACTCTTATTTTGAGAAAAGTGACATATGATTATCAAAAGAATATTGAGCAAGATCTCACAAAAACACTAGAAGTCTTAAAGTTGCTATATGATTGAGACCCCTTCTAGTCTCTCCCCACCTTCAAATGCAAAGTATCCTTTCTTCATTCCTAGTCACTCTCTGACTTGTGGGCAGTCAGGCAGTCTTACTCTCTTGCTCTCTCTAATACTTTTGAAGGAAGGCTAATGCTAATTTCCCACATCTGTGGTTAACTCACAACAACCACCTGGGGTCAAAACCACCACTAAGGAGTATTTTCAAAACTTGAGAGGGAATTTTTAATTTGCACAATTTGGGGGTAGTACTGGTATTTGGGGAACCAGGGTTGATAGATAACCTACAATGAGAAAGACACTAACATACAATACACATTTTATATCCTACATGAGTTTCTAATGCCTTGATTCACAGTCATGTAGATGAAAATCTCATTAGCATTTATATCTAGCACATAATTCCACATCATATAAAGTGCTTTTTGCAAAATGATAATTTGTACTAAATTTTCTAGAACTGAGACCGTTATACATCAAAGGAAGACTGTATTTTGCTTTATGAGTTTGTTTCCAGAAGTTTACCAACAGTTGTTTACCTTACAGGAAAAATCACATCTCAAAGGCAATGCTGCATGTGTATTTGAGTCACCAATACAACTCACCTGTATTAGTCTGCAGCTGTAGCTATCTTTTTCACACCACTTAGAATAATAGGTACAAGCAATGGAATTTATGTCTTAAAATGTAGTCATACCTAAACACATACTGAAACATGTTATAAATTACATTTATTTTATTATGTCATAAAATACGTTGAAACATACCACATGCTATAAAACATGCACTATTAAAATACATTATTATAACTTACTTTCCTTTCATTTCTCCTTTATGTTACAATTTCAATATTTTATTGCTCTTTAAAAATGTGTATAAGTAGATTATATTACATAAAATTTTATTTCAGGGTAGTAAAGAGGATCTTACAAAAATATTTGTTATAAAAAAAGGAATAATGATGTTGATAGGTTTGAGAACCCCATCTCTATGCCTTCTTGCTTTTTCTTTTCCATCTATCTTTTCCTCCTAAAAATGACACAGCAACATCAATCCTTGATTAACAATTTACAATTTCAAATTAGTGAAACCAAATTTAATGAGAAAATACTGATAAATGTCTAGTTTATCCTCGACTCATCATTTCCAGTGTCAAGAATTTTTCTCTTAAGTGTGTTTTTACAATTGCTTTTTAACCTCATTCCTTTTCTTCAAGCTTGTTCTCTAAAGTCTTATTATCTTACTTATACCTTATCTCTAATCATTGTGTGTTAAAATATCTTTAGGAAAAACAAAGAGTGAGGGAGGAGGCAAGAGGGCCCACTGGAGCCCGCTTTACACAGAGGTTCCCATCCAGAAGGTTAAAGGACAGAAGTTTAGCAAGTAAGCTAATGGTTTGGAGCTGAGCCAAGAGAGATTGAAGAGCACACATCACCCCTGCTGAGGCAAGCTGCAACCCCAAGAAAACATACAATAGGTACTAAATCCATTGCTAAGTGGACGGGAGTTCCCTCCCCATGAGAACGGCTCACAGTATACTTTCTACAAACAAGTGAGCAGAGTTCAGATCTCCTCCTATTTTATCCCATGGGAGAGACCCTCTAACAACTGGAACTCCTTCCCCAGAGAGGACCCACTAGTGTGCCATAGCACTCTCCCACCAGGCATAAAACTCAGCATAAACTCCACCCACAATTCTGAAATCCCAGCACTCCTGTCCACTCTCATGCTGTGGTCTGGAAGCCTGTCCCTCATGGAGTCCAGATTCTTAGGCATTTTCTCGAGAGGTGTGGACAGGGCTTGGGCTCTTACAAGTCTGTGCTGAATCAGTGGCACAGGTGTAAAGCAGGGACTGTGGATTGAGGGAACCATACAGGAGAGGGAGAGACGTGCCCTGTGGTGCAGTGCAGCAGTGGCAGTGGCAAGAATAGTAGGGCTCACACCCCTGGTGATGTTTTAGAGAAACACTTCCCACCTTTCTTAGCAAGCATAGGGAGCTGGGCCTCTGCTCCAGTGGCAATCACAGGTGGAACAGATCTGGGACAGAAATGCAGGCCCCATGAGCAAAGGGTATGCCTGAGGCGGTACTTGTCCAGGTGAGGGTGGCAGGGATAGAGACTAGAATCTGGGCACACAGAGGTGGCATACTCTCAGGGCAGGGCTGAGTCAGAACTGCTGCTTTTGTGAGCCCAAGATGCAACCAGCCCCTGGGGAACATAGCTTAGAAAAAAGCAGGCATGGCAGCATCATCAGCCCAGGAAAGGGCAGGAACTGCGAGTCATAGGTGAGCTCTAACAGTGCCTGCCCCAACACAGAGTGCACCAGAGACAGAGACACCAGCTCTAGAAGAATTGGCACAGGGGAGAGCTGAGTCTCAGTTTCTGTGAACTCAAATAGCGCCTGGCTCACAAGGGAAAATAGCCTGGACAGACACGCAAATTCTGTGAGAATATAAATGGCAGCAATATCAATCAGGGGCAGGGCTGGAACTGAGTGAAACTCCTCAGCTTCCATTCAGCACCTGAGGTAGTCAGGTTTCAGCTCCCCCACCGGCTGGTGTCAGAATGCAGCGGCCTGGCCAAGGAGATATAGATCTCCCAGTAACTCATTGAGATACAAAACCCTGGTTCATCTGTTCATTGAAGGGAACTAGGTCACAGCCCTGCGGGGTTACCAGTGACTGGACATGACAGGGATGCAAGGTGAGGAAGGAGACATCAACCTTCCCAGACTAATCAATTTGCTGGGTGGACTCTTCTGACTCGAAGGAGCACCAGAGATAGTCATACTCGAGCTATACAGCAGACCCCTGCTATCTAGTTGCTGGAGAACTTTTGAACTCTCCCACTTGAGACTGGGTGCTGACTGGGACAACTGATTTGGAACTCTTGAACTTGGCCAATCACCTGAGGACCATCCAAGGTGGTACTCTAGTTGTGTTGTTGTGGGAACATTTGATTTTCCTTTTCCAGTTGTTGCCCATGGGGGGCGAGGTGTCTTAGTTGCTTGTATTTCTTCACAGCTGTGACTTCAACCCAGAGTTATTTATTCACTAGGATTGGACAGAGACCAACTGAAAACAAGACAGACCCACTTAGCCCCACCATATCAAGCAGGTCCCCCAGTGTCTTAGGCCATAGTACTGTACAAGTCCTTTGCAAAGCTGTGGGGAAAACCTGCCGTTACTAGTCCTAGCTCTTGGGCAAAGGGCTGATTAATCACTACTCCAGGAGAATCCAATCCAATTTCACCTTATCTGCTCATCTAGCCAAACAGTGAAAAATAATCATGGGGCAGAATCAGTGGAAAAACTCTGGCAACATGAATAATCAGGGTAGAACAACTCCCCCAAGGAATGACATGGCAGACACACCAGAAGATCCCATTCATAAACAAATGTATGAGAAGTCAGAGATCAAATTCAGAATTTGCATTGCAAATAAGATTAACAGAATGGAGGCAAAGTTGGAATTAGAAATTTCAACAAAGAGCATTTTAAAAGTTGTCTCAAGAACTCAATGAATTCAAAGACAAAATTACCAAAGATTTTGACACATTGAGGCAAGAACTTGTAGCCCTCAAAGATCTGAGAAATACAGTAGAATCCCTCAGTAACAGAATGGAGCAGGCAGAAGAAATGATTTCTGACACTGAAAACAAAGCTTTTCAATGCTCCCAAATGTCAAAAAGAGGAAGAGAAATGGAGAGCAAAAATGGATCATTCTCTTAGAGAGCTCTGGGATAATTCGAAGAAAACTAATATTCACGTTATAGGAATTCCTGAAAGTGATGAGGTTGCTTCAAAAGGCCCAGATGCTCTACTCAAAGAGATAATCATGGAGAACTTCCCAAACATGGCAAGAGATTCTGAAATTCAGACGGCAGACAGTTTCAGAACCCCAGCACTACTCAATCCAAGCAAAGCATCTTCCAGACACATTATAATTAACTTTTCCAAAGTTATTATGAAGGAGAAAATTCTGAAAGCAGCCAGATGTAAGAAAACCATAACCTTCAAGGGGAAGAATATTAGAATGACTGCAGATCTCTCTGCTGAAATTTTTCAAGGTAGAAGAGGATGGTCATCGACCTTTAACCTCCTAAAACAAAATAACTGGCTCGGCGCCTGTGGCTCAATGGGCTAAGGCGCCAGCCACGTACACCTGAGCTGGTGGGTTCAAATCCAGCCCGGGCCCACCAAACAACAATGACGGCTGCAACCAAAAAATGGCCGGGCGTTGTGGCAGGTGCCTGTAGTCCCAGCTACTTGGGAGGCGGAGGCAGGAGACTTGCTTGAGTCCAGGGATTGGAGGTTGCTGTGAGCTGTGATGCCATGGC
>CAUYRH010103609.1:0-17485 GCA_963574655.1 Perodicticus potto | reverse complement strand
ACCAAACTAAAAAGCTTCTGCACAGCCAAGAACACAGTTAGTAAAGCAAGCAGACAGCCCTCAGTATGGGAGAAGATATTTGCAGGTTATGCCTCCAACAAAGGTTTAATAACCAGAATCCATAAAGAACTCAAACATATTAGCAAGAAAAGAACAAGTGATCCCATCTCAGGGTGGGCAAGGGACCTGAAGAGAAACTTCTCTGAAGAAGACAGGCACACGGCCTACAGACACATGAAAAAATGCTCATCATCCTTAAACATCAGAGAAATGCAAATCAAAACTACTTTGAGATATCATCTAACTCCAATAAGATTAGCCCACATCACAAAATCCCAAAACCAGAGATGGTGTAGATGTGGAGAAAAGGGAACACTTCTACATTGCTGGTGGGAATGCAAACTAATATGGTTCTTTTGGGAAGATATTTGGAGAATACTTAGAGATCTAGAAATAGAATTGCCATTCGATCCTATAATTCCTCTACCAGGTATATCCAGAAGACCAAAAATCATGTTATGACAAAGATATCTGTATCCAGGTGGCGCCTGTGTGTCAAAGGAGTAGGGCGCCAGCCCTATATGCCAGAGGTGGCAGGTTCAAACCCAGCCTTGGCCAAAAAAAAAAAGATATCTGTATCCGAATGTTTATTGCAGCCCAATTCATAATTGCTAAGTCATGGAAGAAGCCCAAGTGCCCATCGACCCACGAATGGATTAATAAATTGTGGTACATGTACACCATGGACTATCATGCAGCCTTAATGAAAGATGGAGACTTTACCTCTTTCATGTTTACATGGATGGAGCTGGAACATATTCTTCTTAGCAAAGTATCTCAAGAATGGAAGAAAAGGTATCCAATGTACTCAGCCCTACTATCAAACTAATTATAGGTTTCCCATGAAAGCTGTAACCTAACTACAGCACAAAAATATGGGGAAAGGGGCAAGGGAGGGGAGGGGATGGGGAAGGATGGGTGGAGGGAGAGTAATTGGTGGGCCCACACCTACGGTGCATCTTAGAAGGGTACAGGTGAAACTTACTAAATGTAGAATATAAATGTCTGGACATAATAACTAAGAAAATGCCATGAAAGCTATGTTAACCAGTTTGATGAAAATATTTCAAATTGTATATAAAACCAGCACATTGTACCCCATGATTGCATTAATGTACAAAGCTATGATTTAATAATACAAAAAAAGTGGCTATCTTAAGAGCCTCTAAGAGTTTTCTAAAACTCATAGAATCTCAAGATGCAGGCTTGAGATTTCCCACTCAACATTTAGCCCACTAAATAGTAACTGGAAGATCTCAGCTATTGTATATGGTCCTTGAAGCCTAGAAATAAAGGAAAGAGTTGTATGAAGTATGGGGGTGCCTATAATTTAGAACCTACTATAAAAGTTCATGCTCCTTAATTTCATCAAGGTAGTATATGTACATCATTCTCATGTCTCAGAGGCAGTTTCAATTATGCAAGCTATTTCTCTTGCTATTTGATGACATATTTCTAAATAATATATATATGTTATTTCTTTATTCTCTCATTTAGAATTTCCATTGACTTCCTATTACGAAATATCAGGATTTAATTCTCTTATCCCAGGCTCCATAACACATACACAGATAACACACACGCATACAGAAATGCACACACACATACACACTCTTCCCTTTCTTTTTTCTGCCCTTAAGATTCTCCTACACTTCTTGGTTATATCAATACTTGTTCTTGTCATTGTCATGACTAACAAATATTGCTTATGGCTAAGCCACATAGTGATCTAAGATTTTATTTCCTTTTTTGTTCAACCATCTGATCCTACTGTTTACAAGTGTCTAGTTTTCTCTGAATCTATCATGTATATGCTTCCCAATCTCTCTGCCATAGGAATAGTTTTTCTTGATATAAAAACTTTCTTTATCTGTTTCTTTCTTTTTTATTGGGGACTTCCTTCTGTGTTTCTTTGATTTCCCGTTCCAGTTGGATCTGGTTGGTCTCTAAGCCTACAGAACCACAGTCCTCGCAAGCCTTTCTTCACCATTATCCTGAGAATCATAGCGTAGAATGGTATTTAAAGCCACTGGACTCGATGAGGTCACCAGGGAAGTGAGTATACAGAAAGAGGGTATCTGGGGTGTTTCAACGTTTAGAAGTCAGGAGAATAAGGCATATTTAGTAAAAAAGACTGATGAATTGTGGCCAGGGAGGTAGGAAAAGAGCCAAGAAAAAATGGTATCCTGAAAGCTAAGTGAAAAAAGTGTTTCACATGAACTTTCTCCAGGTGGCTGCTCACTTTTTCATGCTAGCCAGGAAAATCTATCCCCTTTTAAAAAAGGCTTTCCCCCTGATTAAGTCAGGACCTGGATAACCTCCCTTTTAATTAAGTAAAACAAACAAACAAACAAAAAAACCTGCTTTGGGACCTCAATTCATCTGCAGAATTTCTTCACCTTTGCCACATTTCATGGGCCAGAAGGAAGTCACAGGTACCACAACTGAAGAGTTTGGATCGCAGGAGGCAAGAAGTCCGTTTGCCTCAGAATGGCTCAGTTGAAAGGCAAACATTGATGACTCTGGAGAGCGAGAGAGGTGAGGTGACTGTCACAGGAATAATTCCTTGAGCTTGAGCAGGTCGGAGGGAAGGGATGAAGCTGGGGTACATAGAGCATTAATGGAAAGAAGGAAGAGTGTATGGGAACAGGAACAGGTTAGGATAGGACGGGTGACCTGGTGGTGGGAGCATACGTCAGTTCCCTCCAGCTCATGGATGGACCCTGTATGTTCCTGGCTATCTCTTTGTTTTCATAAAACATGTTCAGATCAGAGTCAGTCCCCTCTTTTCAGCGCAGTGTCTCATGGCCACCATCAGCTCTGCAAACCTCTCCAGATAATACACTTCTCTATTGTCTGCTGGGAAGGAAGAGGAGCAGTTACTTGCCCATGTGAGATAGAGGCGGGGCTGGAGGGGAGCAGTGCCGTCAGCTCCTTACTCAGCCATTTACCCAGCTCTCACCCCTTATCACCCCTTGCAGAGACACCAGCGTGCTCCGTGATAAAGAAGTGACCTTGTTTCTCGCAGGCTCCTCTCACTGACCCTCCCTCCTTCTTAGGTTCCAGCGTTCTCTTGTTTGCTAAGTTACTTCCAAAATTCTGCTCTTGCCTCTTTTCCTTTTCTTTTCTTTAAACTAATATTCATTTTTTTTTAATTATAGTAAAACACACATAACGTACCTACAGTTTACCATCTTGATCATTTTTTTTTCATCTTAATCACTTTTTAAGTGTGCGGTTCAGGAGTGGTATTTCAGTGTGCAACCAATCCCAGAAGCTTTTCATCTTGCAAAACTGAGACTCTTTACCCATTAATGAGCTCCCCATTCTCCCTTCCTTTTGGAGCCCCTAGCGGCCCCCCTTCTACCTTCTATTTCTACGAATTTTCACTATTCTGGATACCCCATATAAGTGGAATCGTACTATGTCTGTCCTTTTGTTATGACCTTATTTCTCTTAGCAGAATGTCTTCAAGTGTTTGTCAGAATGTCCTAACATTTAAGGTTGGACACTTTAAAAGATTTTTAAAAGTTAATTTAAAATGACTTTAAATTTTTGTTGTGGTTCTCCTGTTTTTTGTTTGTTTGTTTTGGTCCTATGAATTTCCTCTGATTCTTTTTTTTTTCTTTGTAGAGACAGAGTCTCCTCAGTAGAGTGCCGTGGTGTCACACAGCTCACAGCAACCTCCAACTCCTGGGCTTAAGAGAGTCTCTTGCCTCAGCCTCTGAGCAGCTGGGACTACAGGCACCTGCCACAACGCCTGGCTATTTTGTTGTTGCAGTTTGGCTGGTGCCGGGTTTGAACCCACCCTCTCCGTATATGGGGCCGGTGCCCTACCCACTGAGCTACAGGCACCACCCTTTTCTCTGATGCTTTTAGCCATTATTTTAGTGGAGTTTCAGGCTGTAGAGATAAACTTGTGGGTCCAACCTGGTCCTCATAAGAAATGCACATCCTATTAGTAAACGTGGTGTCGAAGGATATATTCTTTGTTGCTTTTTAGGGTTTCTTTAACTTTCCAAGATCCCCTAAAGCAGAATAGAACAATAAATTTGCATTAAGTCTTCATTTAGCCAAAGAAAAACTTATGCTTTGAGGGCAGTGCCTGTGGCTCAGTGAGTAGGGCGCGGACCCCATATAACAAGGGTGGTGGGTTCAAACCCGGCCTCGGCCAAACTGCAACAACAACAACAAAAATAGCCGGGCATTGTTGTGGGTGCCTGTAGTCCTAGCTACTCTCAAAACAAACAAACAAACAAACTTATGCTTTGATATTATCAGTTTTTAAGGCAGCTGCCTACATTCTAAAATGCAGGGTTTTTAGGCAGCTATCTGCTGCATTGGTTCTTTGGGTACTCCTGGCTGAAGAATGACTAGATACTCCAAAGTAAGGCAAGCATGAAACAAAGTTTGTTTTTTTTTTTATTTTTTTATTTTGAGAAAGAGTCTCATAATGTCACCCTCAGTAGAGTGCCATGGCGTCACAGCTCACAGCAACCGCACACTCTTAGGCTTAAGCGATTCTCTTGCCTCAGCCTCCCAAGTGGTTAGGACTACAGGCACCTGCCACAACGCCTGGCTATTTTTTTGTGTTTTAGTTGTCATTGTTGTTTAGCAGGCTGGGGCTGGGTTCGAACCCACCAGCCCGTGTATGTAGCTGGCTCCCTAACCACTTAGCTATGGGCACCCAGCCAAAACAGAGTTTTTTGATAAGAGAAAGATAGGTTTACAGAGTAAGAAGCTTTACAGAGCAAAATAGTATTGCTCCATTGTCTGGACTAAAGGGCAAAGAAACCTGGGTCATGGCAATGGTTCTGTTTTGTACTGTCTGGATCAGGTCTACCTTGGGGTTCAGAGGTCACCTTGAAACCAGAGCTTAATGAGCGTGAACCTTCTGTGAGCGTCTGTGAAAGCCCACTGGGGGGAGTGAACGGCCATGTAGATGTAAGCTAATGACCTGATAATTCACTTTAAGGCTGTTCTAGGTCACCTTCAAGACTATTGGACCTATTGGGAGGTCTGTGGGCTAGAGAGTTCTCTACATCCTTTTGCAGTTGGCACACTAAGTTCTGATTGGTAGATTGCTATGCTGCTTCCTCCTTGCCAGATGTGAGCCAGGATTAAGGTGAGATGTGGGCCTGGGGGCCTTCCCTTGTCTTTTTTCCCCATGGGAGCCAGATTTCTAGTTATATGCCTCATGATACTGAGTACAAAAGTTACTTCTAGCAGCATTTTTCTTTAGTGTGCACATACAAATAAGCTCTTTCTTGGGGAATCTACTATAGTGGATCTCACAGTGTGGTGCCCAGAACCACAGCCTGAGTATCAGCTGGGTATCTGACAGAAATGAGAATTTTCTTTCTTTTTTTTTTTTTTTTGAGATGGTGTTGCATTGTATTGCAGGGTATAATACAATGCTAGAGTGTAGTAGCATTTTCATAGCTCATTACAACTTAAGACTCCTGGGATCAAATGATCCTCCTGCCTCAGCCTCCCAAATAGATGGCCTGGCCTCAAGTGATCCTCCTGTCTTGGCTTTCCGAAGCACTAGGATTACAGGTATGAGCCACCATGTGTGGCCAGAAATGCGAATTCTTGGGTCCCTCAGACCTGAACTTCAAAACCTCTGGGGGGGGGTACCCAGAAACCACGTTTTAAGTAGCCCTCCAGGTGACCTAGGTAATTGGTAAAATTTGAGAACCATTGGTCATCTAGCGTCAACCCTGTTGCCAAGCTGCAAATAGAAATTAAGCATTTTGCTTAGTCTCAGTCCAAAGGTTTATTATATTTTCAGGCTATGAGGTAACTGTCTTTTAGCAGACATGTGAGCTGTCTATACCACCTACAACCCTGATGTTTGGGACTTTTCTCTCTGAGGAATAGAGGCAGGCCTTATCACTTATTTATACTATCTGACCACAGCCTTATCCTGCATCCCCCTGGCCATACTTACAGGATCAAGTGTGTTATGGCCAGGCAATCCACTGGATGGTCAAGGCCAACTAACTAGATCAGTGATTGTTTTTTTGGGGGGGGTGGGGGGGGACAGAGTCTCACTTTGTCACCCTTAGTAGAGTGCTCTGGCATCACAGCTCACAGCAACCTCAAACTTTTGGGCTCAAGCGATTCTGTTGCCTCAGCCTCCCAAGTAGCTGTGAGTAAGGTGCCCACCACAATGCCTGGCTATTTTTAGAGCTGGGGTCTCACTCTGGCTCAGGATAGTCTTCAACCTGTGATCTCAGGCGATCTACCAGCCTCAGACTCCCAAGTGCTGAGATTATAGATCAGTGATTTTCAACCTATGCATCTTGGCACACTACTGTGTGGTGAGAGGATTTTAGGTGTGTCTCAAAAAAAAAAAAATTGGCATTGAGGTTGATTATAGAGAGCCATCTACCATGTCTCAGAGAACAAATCTACAAAAAGAAATGAATTTGGAAACATAAAATGTAGGATACTCTTATAATATGTGGTTCTTGTTAAAATTTGGAAAAGCAGTGCTTTTTTCTTCTGCTATTCCTGAGGAAAAGATGTTAAACATTGTGCCAGTCTCACTCTGCTGCCCTGGGTAGAGTGCCACGGCATCAAAGTTCACAGTAACCTCAAACTCCTGGGCTCAAGCAATCCTCTTGCCTTAGCCTATCGAATAGCTGGGACTATATGTGCAGTGACAACACCCAGCTTGTTGTTCTATTTTTAATAGAGATGGGGTCTCACTCTTACTCTTACTCAGGCTGGTCTCAAACTCCTGAGCTTAGGCAATCCATCTGCCTCGGCCTCGCAAATGCTAGGACTATAAGCATAAGCCACTGCATCCGGCTGCCTCACAAAATTTTAAAGATCATTAATTAAATTATTTTCAAAAGAAGTTCAAAGCACAGTAACTGTATTCTTTTTTTAAATCCTTTTTTCTGATCAACATAATTTAAGTGTGCCGTGGAAGTTTAACTACAGGTTCAAGTGTCCCGTGAGATAAAAAAGATTGAAAAACACTGAACTAAATTCTCTCTCTTTGAATATGAATTAGAGATATCAAAACCATAGTCAGTGCTGAAATATTAACAAATTGATGTCTCTGTCCACTATCAGTTTAATATCCCCGTGCGAAAACAAATTTGGTAGCATTCTTGTTTCATTTCAGTGCTGAGCTCTTGGAGTTCCTTTGCAATTGCTTCTAGTCTGATTCTCTGAGAAATTAGTGCAACTTGCTTTGTAAGTCAACAACCAAAGAATCAATATCATTTATGCTTTTTTAAAGAACTTAAGATAAATAGTCCCTATAAGCCACTGCCACTGCACTCCAAGATTAAAGAGAAATATTCTGAAAATTAAATCAAAGGAAATTATACAATAGTATCAAAAAGGTTATTTGGTCGTAATAAAAGCCAGAATATGAATTGAGATGCGAACATTTATTCTGAGAACAATAATAAAATAATAAGAATATTATGATCAAGCTTTACATTTTAAGGTCATGGTTATTGATTTAAGAATTGACTTATATAAAAATTATCAGAGCTGTTTGCAAAGATATTTTAAATCCAATGTATCTTCTTTTAACATTATGCTACTGTAAATCTCCTCGAATGGGAGAGACCATACAGGTTATTTAATCCAATGATAGATTTCATGCTTGAGTCACTTCTATCCTCCTAAAGAAATGAGAGCCATACAACCTTGGCATTGAGGTTGATGACAGAGAGCCATCTACCATGCCTCAGATAACAAATCTACAAAAAGAAATGAATTTGGAAACATAAAATGTAGAATGCCCTCATAATATGTGGTTCTTGTTAAAGTTTGGAAAAGTAGTGCTTTTTTCTTCTGTCATTCCTGAGGTAAAGGTGTTAAGCATTGTGAAAGAGACTGATAATTATCCCCAGACTGGGTTCTCCTTAATCAGAATAAATATTAGATTTCCAAACTTTCCTTACAGCCATGTATTTCAGTTACTGTTGCTATGTTAACAAATTACCCCTCAAACATAGAGGCTTAAAACAACCTTTCTGGGAGGAAGGGGTTCAGTAGCTCCCCACTCAATGGGTACGATGCATGGATATATGGTATGTTCCCTGGGTATAGGACACAACTACAACTCTGAATTTTACCTATCCTGGGTAAATTATATAACCTAATGGTTTGTACCCTCATATTAATCTGAAATTTTTTTTTTAAATGGAAAAACCCCCACAACCTTTTTATTACACTGACAGATACCATGGATTAAGACTTTGAATACTCTTAACCACTCTGGGAGTCTGAGACTGGTGGATTGTTTGAGCTCAGGAGTTTGAGACCAACCTGAGCAAGAGCAAGACCTCATCTCTATTAAAAACAGAAAAACTAGCCGAGCGTGGTGATGCGCACCTATAGTCCCAGCTACTTGGGAGGCTCAGGCAAGAGGATTGCTTGAGCCCAAGAGAATGAGCTTGCTGCGAGCTATGATGATGCCATGACACTCTACCTGTGGCAACAGAGTGAGACACTGTCTGGAAAAAAAAAAAAAGACTTTGAATAGGGCATCCACCCACCCATCCATCCATCCATCCATCTGGACTAGTTTCTTCTATAGTTCAGGCTTGATGTTTATTGTGGTCTATTGGTCAAAGAAGTCACAAGGCCATTCATATTCAAGGGAAGGGGAAATAAGACTTAAATTCACAATGGGGGAATGGCAAGGTCATACTGTAGAAGAGGATGCGATATAGGAGATACTGTTGCAGTCATCTTTGGAAAATGCAATCTGTCACACCACAGGTATGGCCATGTTGACTAAATTCTGGCCAAAGGGACAGAAGAGGAATTGGTGTATTTAACTTTTTAGAGGGAAAAGGGAGCACAAGTTCCCCTCTGTTTCACTTTTCTCTTGGCTGAAATACCTAAGACATGACTGGTGGTGCAGCAGCCATTTTGAACCACGAATTGAGGATTCCAGAGCAAGAGTTAGAAGGAGCCTGGGCCCCTGATACCACCCTACCAATCCTGAACTGCTTACATTTATGTCACAGAGAAATACAATTCTATTTTCAACTACTGTATTCTGCATTTTCCGCCATATTCTAGCAAAGCTAATCACAATTAATATAAGTAACATCATAAATGAAGACAGATGATACAAGTGCATCTTACATTATCAGACACAAATATAATAATGCTATGCTCAGGTTTCTCTTCAGATCGCATAAATCTTTTGCCTTTTACAAATATAATAATGCTTACATGGTATAGAGTTTGACTAATATTGTGCTCCAAGCAGGGACATGTGAGGCTCACTGCACCTTATAAAAGTTTACTTTTTAAAATGCTCAATACAATTAGAAGCACTTTACTACTCTATATTTAAATATAATTAAATGCACAATTGAATTATTATAATGAGGTCAGTAAGAAATGGAAATAGGCAAATACATTCACTCATAGAGGGGATAGATGCATTTATATTATAAAAGGGCCTAGTTGGTTACATCTTTGATTTCTACTCTTTGAATTTCCCCAGTCATGTATTTACTCTGTGTGGGTTGGAAAGGGAAATATAAATGAGAAAAACTTCATGAGCTTGCTCTAAAACTATTTTATTTACAGTGATAATGTCATCTTAGAAAACCAAGTATGTGTATTTAAACAGCAGTACCAGTAATTGACAAAAGACAATTTTCTCTACTTCAAAATTGTAAACATTTGCAGTGTAAGTCTCATTTCAAAGTCAGAGTTATACTTTAAAAGCACCCATTTGTAATACTTTTTCTCTTTAAAGTATTCCAACTTTTGGAGATATAATTAAAAATCACTCATAGCATAAGGGAAAGTTTTAAATAAACAATACAAGCCTCATTCTGTACTATCCTGTTTGAAGGGCATCCATTAACTTCGATAAGTGCCTCACAATAAATGGTGCCTTTGTCTCAATAAAGTGAATGCATTGAGCACGCAATGGAATTGCATCAGTATCAGTAAGGCAAACAGTCGCACAAAATAAAATGCGGTAAAAGAAAAGGATTTACAAAGATGGTACTACTGCTTTGTCCAAAAGAGGACCAGTACCCCAGTTACGACTTTAAAACACTCGCAAATTAATGGGGGACAGGATTGGGGGCGATGGGCCAGGGACTTTCGAAAACAGACGGTCCCTGACCCCGCGCATTGGTGTGCGACAGGAAGACATTAACAACATTTATCAGTGCAATCAGATTCTAGAATGAAAATAAAATTCCACTACTGAGGTGGAGGCTGAAGTTTCAGAACAAATCGCAGGGCACCAGCTCTGCGTGGATTCACCGTGGTGAGTGAAGCATGGGAATTCGCGCTAGTGGCCCGCCTGCTCCCAGATAAGCGGACAGGTGCACACCGCGGCAGCCTCGCGTGGACCGCACGCCCCGGCCATTTGCTCCCCTCCGCCAGCGTCTCCGCCCTGCGGGCGTCTGAGCTGTGGGTACTCGGCGCCCGCCGGCCAAGGTTGCCATGGTTTCCGGGAGTCACGTGGGCGCGCTCTCCCGCGCCCCCTCCCGCGCGCCGCGGCGGGGCGGGGGCGGGGCGCCCGGGCGCAGAGAGGCGCGGCCGCGGCGGGAGCGGGCGGAGCCGGAGATGCTGCCAGCCCTCCCGGGGCCGCGCTCGCTCAACCGCCGTCGCCGCTCGGAGCAGCAGCGCGCCGGGAGCCGCGGGCCGGGCCAGCCGGGCCGGCGGGGCCCAGTGCGCCGCGCTTGCAGCCGGTAGCGCCGCTAGCGCCCTCAGCGCTCGCTGAGCAGCCGCGGGGCCCGAGGCCGGACCGGGAAGGGGGAGAGGGCGGCGCCCAGGCGTCCGCCGCTCGGGAGGCAGGATGAGCATCGAGATCCCGGCGGGACTGACGGAGCTGCTGCAGGGCTTCACGGTGGAGGTGCTGAGGCACCAGCCTGCGGACCTTCTGGAGTTCGCGCTGCAGCACTTCACGCGCCTGCAGCAGGAGAACGAGCGCAAAGGCACCGCGCGCTTCGGCCATGAGGGCAGGACCTGGGGGGACGCGGGCGCCGCTGCCGGGGGCGGCACCCCCAGCAAGGGGGTCAACTTCGCCGAGGAGCCGAAACACTCCGACTCTGAGGAAGGGGAGGAGGAGGAGGAGGCGGCGCCCTCCGACGCTGGGGCGTTCAACGGTGAGCATCTGACCCCCTCCGCGTGCCCGCATCCTCTCGAGGCCCACCACGGTCCCTCCCGTGGCTCCTGAATCCTGCAAGCTTGGCTCGCCCTGGTCTCCCCGCATTCTCAACCTTCCCTACCTTCCCATCTCGCCCACCCCCTCAGCATCCATTTCTGTCTCTCCCACTCGCCCACCTTCCTCCTCTGCTCTCTTGTCATACCCTCCCCCTCTCCTCTCCTCTGGCGGTTCCCTCAGCCCACCTGCCCCCTCTCTCCACGGGCGCGTTTGGGGTGGGCATCTTTGAGAAAGACAACTTTGCTGTGCTTGGCGATATTTTGCTGGGAGGATACCATTGTGCATAAGGGAAACTGGCACACTTGGCGTCTTCTTTGAGCCTTTATATTTATTATGGGGTGTCCAAAGAGAAAAGGCGAAGGGTGTGAAATTTGATTTGGTTTACTGTTGTGGAACAGCACAGGAAGGAGCATGAAATTGGACTCATTCGGGCAGAACAGAATTTACGGGTAACATCTCTGCTCTGACATTCTTGGAAATAGAATAATCTATTATTTTCCAATTTACCAATACCACGTTGTGTTATTTTTGGACACATAACAAAGGATCCCATTTAGCCTGAAACCCACCGGGTCTTTGGAACGAGGAAATGGGCTAATGTTTTGCTTTTTATATAAAACACCTATTGAACGATTTGGTCGGGTTTTTTTTTTAAGTGTCTGAAAAAACAGTGTTGGAAGTTCTGAAAGCTTGTTGGTTGTCTTTAGAATGAAAGGCCAGCGAGTAATTGTAAGGACCGTGCCAGACACTGAAGCTAGAAAGAATGAATGGGAAAGAAAAGGAATTTTCTGAAATAGCTGTTCCTGGGAAGTCCCACCCCTTCTGCTTACTACCCCTCTTACCCTAACACACCCAGACACACACACACATTTTACAGCCTCCGGTATTTACACAACATGTTTAAATCCCATTTTTATAGCACCTCAAGCTAAAATACTATGGAGTGCAAATGTTTTTTCTTTGTGATGGAGGGCAAACATGCATGCAGCCTTGCACCAGCTTTTATTTATTTACACTGCTAGTGGTTTGTGTGTCCGCAGTGCATTTCATGTAATGAAAACATTTTAAAGTGTCATTTTATTTCTTTGTGCATGTTCCTAGGAAGAATTTTCTTTTAGTCTTTGCAAAAGACGTGGAAAAGGATTATAAAATTAGTGTGTTTTTACCTTGTCCAAAACAATTACGAAAACCCGGGAAATTAGAGCTCTGTGAAGATAAAAGGGAAGACTGTTACTTAAAATGTTAATTTTGGACTTTTAAGTATTTTCCAGCATAGGGTAATCATAGTCTTAATTGTTCTTTCTGCACAAGAATTTAATCACATGCTTTTTTTTAAAACTAGAAACAAGAGCTAGATAAAAGAGCACATGTTTTAAATAGATGAGAAGGAAGAGCCAATGGATGACAGAAAAAGGGCAGAGGCAGCTAATACTTCTTTTATGATCTTGAAACATGCATGTGTATGTGTACATGGGTACACACAAAGGAAAAAAAGAACTCATGTCCCAAATTGAACAAAACTAGGAGCTAAGGAACTTGATAAAGAACCTGTATATATTTGATAGAATAGATTGTTAAAATAACTAAAATATCTTGTTTGTTTTTGAAGTACTTTGCCTTGACGATTTTATTTTCTCCTTACAACTATATATATTGTACGCAGAAGAGATACAATTTTCATTTTGCAATGAAGTAAACCATTAGTTTCTAAACAGCTGGAGTCATTTTATATGGGTTTACATTTTCCAAGATAACTTTACTGTAAAAATTATGAATTTTAATAAATAGTTGTTAAACAATTGAACTATTTATTCCCTAGCCCTTACCCCAAGGACTTTAAAACTTTTTGAGTGCAACCAAATGCAGTTGATCATGGTCCGTAGACAACATCTATCCCTGTATACCTGAACTATCAGGTGCAATAATTTTTGATATTTTCTATTCTAATCAGTTCTTTCTATTTTAGAGTAAATTATTTTGAAACCTACAGTTTAAAAACAATTACAGGCTACAAGTGGTTGGCAAACTGTTGTGAAGGGCCGCATAGTACATATTTCAGACATTGTAGATAATATATGGTCTTGATCACATCTTTTTCTTTCTTCTTCTTCTTTTTCTTTTCTTTTCTTTTTTGAAACAAACAGGCTACAGTGCCCTGGTGTCAGTCCAGCTCAAAGCAACCCTAAACTCTTTTTCTTCTTTTTTAAATAGCCATTTAAGTACACATACCCTCTGGGGGTTGGAGTTGTACAAAACTGGCCACATGTCTAGGCCATAGTTTGTCAGCCCCTGGTCAGAGAGGGGAAACAAGTCAAAATAATTGAGGATAAAAACCTGGAGTGAGCTTAAAAAATATAAACTTATTGGTTTAATGTCTATGTGCAGAAAAGAGCCAAAATACAATAAAAACACCAGTTACTGGCATAGTAAAGGATAGGTATGGGATCACAAGTCTTAATTTAATGCAACACAGCGCAAGACCTGCTGGATCAATAATTCTTTAATTTTTGTTTAAATCACAAGAAAGTTTTTTTTAATTTAAGAATCCAGTGCTTTTTATTTTTTATTTTTTGTTAAATCATAGCTGTGTACATTAGTGCAATCATGGGGTACAATGCGCTGGTTTCATTTACAATCTGAAATATTTTCATCAAACTGTTTAAGATAGCCCTCAAGAAAGTTTGAGTCAGAAATGAACATAACCTTGTACCATTTTTGGAGAGCTTTTTTGAATAAGGCTGGGTAGGACATAGTGTCTTTTAATTTTTTTCTCAACAGACATCCCAGGTCATTCTGGTATCAGTAATTCACTGACCATACTTTGAAAAACATTGATCAGATAGTGATAATAATATCTTCTTATCTTATTTGCAGTAATTGCCATTTATGCCATTACTGTATGCTAGGCACTAAGTGTTGTGATTCCTTATCTAGCTTTATGAGAAAGATGAGGCTGTTACTTGCCTAGTGTTTCACAGGTAATATGCTGCAATTTCAGGATTGGGACAATTCTGTGTCTTAGTTTCATCCTTGTGCTCTTGACTCCTAGATTATATCTCCAGAAAGGGAGTAGAGCTGTTAGTATAATTTTAATATCCCTTGTATATCAAATTCTCATTGAGACCCTTTATGCGTTTTATTTATAAGGCCTTGAAAAATTAACTTGTCCAAGGTCACACCTAAGAACTAATAAGTAGCAGAGCCTGATTTCTTACTCTCATCGGTCTGACTTTCAAGCCCAGTGATTTTTGTTCTGTGGGCTAAGTCACAAGTCAGGTTTTCCTGGTTATTTTTCCCTTAGTGATGATGGATTTGTATTATTGGTCCATATTGTCTCTCATGAATCCTTTCAAGATAAGTGATGGTATTTTTGAGAGGTTAGTGTTAAAAGGCAAATCTTTTTTTTTTTTTTTTTTTTGAGACAAGAGTCGCACTATGCCGCTCTCGGTAGAGTACCCTCAAACTCTTGGGCTTAAGCGATTCTCGTGCCTGAGCCTCTTGAGTAACGTGCCTGCCACAATGCCAGGCTATTTTTGTTGTTGTTGGTTGTCATTGTTGGTTTTTAGCTGGCCTGGGTCGGATTCAAACCCGCCAGCCTGGGTGTATGTGGCTGTTGTCCTACCCACCGAGTTATGGGTGCCACTGAAAAGGCAAGTTTTTCACGGTGAAACTAGTGCCCATTGATTCAGGTAGAGATCAGACCTATGACCTTAATCTCATAATGTGGTCACGTAAGCCAGGCATCTGCAGTCAGTTGAGAAAAGTGGTCCCATCCAGGGTTCACTGATTTTTAAGGGTCATGTGGAATGGCCATAGATGGCACTAACTCATAAATGGGTGAAGGTGGTCTTTCCTTCTCTCCTACTGTTCCAAAAGATCCCTTCTTCTGCTGTTAGCTTTCTTATTCCTCCCCTATTGTCTTCTAATTTTATCAGTTCTAATTATTACTTTCCATAACTATTCTGATTAAAAGGGCAATGGTAGCGGCTTATGGTTACCCTCTCTAGGGAAACTCTTGAAGGCCAGAAAGAGACTATAATGGTATCTACTCTGCTTCCCTCTTCCACATGCTACAAAAAGTGAATAAAACTTGACATGTCACTTCTAAAAGGGAAGTATCCCTAAGCCTAGAATTCCTTAGAGGGTTTACAATTGGCCAAAGAGTTGGATCAGTACCAATTTGGAGTAAAATGTATGGTAATTAATGGTTTTTCAATAGACATCATCTTGAGAGCTTGTGTTCAAAAATTTCTTCAGTGGAGTTGCTGAGACTAGAAAGGAAGTAAATATAATTCAAATTATTATTGACAAGTGGTCAGAAACAAAATTAATTGCACATGGGCACATGCAGAGCAGTAAACCTGGGATAAAAGATAACTACAGCAATATAAAATAATAGAGCTGATTTTCTATATTATGGAAGAAAAGAATCTATGTAAAAGTTGAAGTAGATACACAAGCTAAAAATATAGGACCATACCTTCTAAAAACATATCAAAGGCATAAAAATTGAAATTTACCATGTAATAACTATGACTTAATTCTGTTAACTCTGTAATGTGTCAGATCTTTGTTGGAGAACCTTATCTACCTTCGATTTTTACATTTCAAAGGGAACGTGGAAAATTCATAAAAAAATCCTTAAATCATGCAAAATATTGCAAAGTTAGAGTTATAGTGGTGGGAAATTGAGAGAATAAAGTTAGTTATTATGAGAAGATATAGCTTGAAGGAGTTGAGAAGAATATTCATGTGTTTAAAGAATGAGACAATAGATTTCATATCGGTTAAATACATAATCAGAAGGGCTAAGCATCCTTGGAACTTGAAAAATTCGAGTCAGAAATCTGTCTGAAATTGTTTATGTGATCTTCCTAAAATCACATAAGGTGGCAAAAGCAATCAGGGTGATACACAAAGGGATTTCCCAAGAATCTGCTGTGAAAATGTTCTTATCTGGATCATTCTGTTAAGTACCTGCTTTCACACTGTGCCTACTAGAAATTATTTTTTGCCTCCTGTGGATTGTGGCCACCAACATACCACTAAACAAATTTATTTTAGTGGTTATAGTTAGATAGTGATTATAGTCACTGCAACTCACTGAAAGTTACAATACCCTTTGATTATGTCATCAACCTTTTAAATACATTTAATCAGTTTGAAAATGTTCATGAAAGCTAGTTTTTTGGTTTAACTTCAGACATTTAACTAATACTTTAGGTATGATGCACTGTTTTAGGAACATGGACATGGTATCAGTAGTACCTCCCTTATCTCTTATAAGGATAAATGGGTTAATTTTAATATATTAATAAGGCCCTTATGACAGTGTACACAGTAAGCACTGATTACATGTTAAATGATACGATTGGTATGAGATTTTATAGTAAGTATACACTTATCTTGCAGAATAACAGTTTCATTGTGTTTTATGGAAATGAAACCAGTATTGGGCTTTTTTGAGAGATGAAGTAAGACATGAGCTTATGTCACACTTTACTTAGGATTTAACATGAAGTTATGTTGCACGGTAATAAAATCCACGTTGTTTCGATTCATGATTTGTAGCAAAGAGCTCCAGGATTTTGTAATTAATGAGACTTTATAGTCTTTGCCTTTTAGAGATTTAAATGATAGTTTTAAATCCTCCTGAAACAGATTACATCATTGATGACAATGGCTAAAATATTGAAAGCATTATTTTAGTTATGAGCATGAAATAATAGTATCAGAGAAGATTTAAAAACTATTATGAGTTAGAGATGGTAACTCTAATACTTTGAATTAGAGTCACAGCAGAATGGTTAAGAACATTATTTTGTTTTATTTTTATTTCAGAATGTTATGGGGCTACAAATGTTTTGGTTACATGAATTTGAGTCAAAGTTGTGAATATGCCCATCACCCAGATAGCATGCATTGTATCTGGTAGGTGTGAATTTACCCCTCCTTCCTGCTTGCAGGAGTTTTACTACTAAATGTGCACATAGGAGTTGATCAGTTTGTTCCAATTTAATAGTGAGTACATGTAGCGTTTTTTCATTCTTGGGAAACTTCACTTAGAAGAACAGTGTCGGCGCCTGTGGTTCAGCGGGCTGGGGCGCCAGCCACGTACACCTGAGCTGGCAGGTTCGAATCCAGCCCGGGCCCGCCAAACAACAATGACGGCTGCAACCAAAAAATGGCCGGGCATTGTGGGGTGCCTGCAGTCCCAGCTACTTGGGAGGCAGAGGCAGGGGA